>JAQNDB010001112.1:0-56476 GCA_029204045.2 Tillandsia leiboldiana
AATTTTGGATTTGGAATTTTGCAAAACGACAACGAATTTGGATTCAGGCGCGCTAAAACGATCGAAATGGCCCTCTTACTTGTATTTTTTCGGAGCCCGGATGACTTGCCATGATTTCGAGGCAGCTGGGACTCTTCCGGCTGGCGGGCTCGCCGGCGGCAGCGGGCAGCGGCGGAGCGTGCCGCGCGGGCGCGCGCGGCAGGCGCGCCGCAGCGCGGTGCAGCGAAGGACGTGCCACGTGGCGTTTCGCTGTTGGCTCGGAGTTGGACACGTGGCCCTCGTGGGACTGGCTGGTGCACGGACGCGGTCTACGAAGTGCGCAGGTTTCTCGGGGCGTGTGCACGGCATGGTCGCCGGCAGCGCCGTTTCTGGCACGTGGGGCACGCCGACCGAGGCGGATCGCGCGGGAAGGCAGCGCGGGGGGCCTGGCCACGTGTCGCGAGGGGAACGGCTGGGTTTTGTGTTTGCTGTGCGGCGTGCCACGTGGCGCTCAGGGATTTGCCCGTTTTGGTGTTTGCTGTTCTGGGACACGTGGCGCTCCAGGGTTATTCGGGTTTGACGGATTGGGGTACATTTTGGCGGCACTGTAGCAGCCCGAAATCATGAAAACAAAGATAAAACATTATAAACCGTTTTTCATATTATATACGTCAAACACAAGTTATCAAAAATAATCTTGAGATCCAAAGTCTATCAAGATGTAACGGATTTACAAAGATGACTTACAAAGATTTCCAAATGACATCAATTTGATTTCTACCCTTTCAAATTTGAGATAAGCACTAAAAATACCTAAGGATGGCTCTTTGAGCATCTTTCAACTCCCACCTTATACCAACCAGGAGATTGTTCAAAATATAAGAACTTTGCATATAATCTCCAAATGCTTCAACTAAAGATTTTCTCATAAAATACTATCAAGCATCCATAACATGTGGTAGCTTCACACACAGACCAGACGACCGGGGTGGCAGCTCTTTCCAACATGTGGTGGTAGTTTTCACACTCCTTTCGGATGTAACTCTTTCCACATCTTTTGCAATTCATTTTATTACCCTTGTACGAAAATACAATCTCTTATGTGAAGAATTAAATTCCAAATTTTAGTCAATCGGTTGTCTCATGTTTATCACAAAGAACTAACACAACCGAGATAGAATAATCATCTAAAGATCACACATGAATACTAAAATTTGATGAATATAATTATCAAAAACTCTTATAATGAAGTATCTTCAAGAATTATGATTAGGGAGTAAAGTTGATAATTCATATAAAATTAAATTGGAGTGATTGAAAGTGAAAACCCTTTCTATTCAATGCACTTGTTCATTAAAACCCTTTTGTTCAAAAACAAAACATAAAAACGAAGAGCATTGAAAACATGTAATGCAGAGATTTAGAAAAATATGAAAGGAAAACCAATCAAAGCATTACATACAGTCATAAGCTAATTAGAACTTAAGACAAGGAAAGATATCAACTTTCCGAATCCAAAATCGTCGAATTTGGGTTGTCTTTATTCATTGTGGCCGGGAGTTGATAGCTTTGACTGTTGATCCACCTTAGGTCTTTGCCTCGCAGTGATCCACTTGTGATTGATGTTGAGGCTCGGACCTTTGGTGGGTTGAGTGAACTCCTCTGACTTGATGTGTCTTTTGATTCCGTTGAGTTCGCTCCGTAGATGAAGTTGCCGAAGAATTCCTCTTACTCTTTTTCGGGCCCGACTTCATCAAGTGTCCTTCAAGTCCACATTGGTGACAAGTTCTTCCTTTCAATTTAGTTGTGGAACTTGAAGCCTTCACAGTTTGGTCTTTTTAAATCCCAAACCAACCTTGCTTGTTTGACCTAATCCGGACATACACTCAGTTTCTTGGAACCGGTTGAAATCCTTGTATGTCGGATTTAAGTTGATGAACTTGCTTGGTCAAAGTTTGGTTGGTGACATGAATTTCCTCAAACTGTTTTTCTAGAAAATCAATCTTGTTAATGTGGGAATTAACGACCGTTTCGATTGATTTATCTTTTCTTGGAGGATTTTATTATTATCCAATAAAAGCCCTCGTTCCTCCTCGAGATCATGAAGTTTGATCTTTAAAGCATGATTCTCGTCTGAATCTCAAGTCGTTGCTTCCTCAACTTCTTAATATGCTTGGCCATCTTCTTTGATTCCGTAAGAAGTTGTTGTTGAGTTATGGATCCCAAGGATCTAAATAGGTACTATCAAACAACTAGAGGGGGGGTGAATAGGTGTAATACTTAAAAACTCAATCTCAGTGCAAAATAAAAACCAATGCGGAAAATAAAAACAGCACACCGAGATATACGTGGAAACTCCAATCCAGGAGAAAAACCACGGGACCAACACGCAATAACAATCCACTAAGAATAGAAGAATAACAAGGTGATTACCGACTCCACGGACTCAACCCCTCCTTCAGCTTCTTCGGACCTTGCGCTGACCGGTTGGATATCCACGCAATAACAATCCCTAAGAAAAGAAGAATAACAAGGTGATTACCGTCTCCACGGATTTAACCCCTCCTTCAATTTCTTGGACCTCGCGCTCCACCGTTTTGCCCGTCCACTGCTCACGTTCGAATCCACGAACGCACGCTTCGAATCCACGAAACGCCTTTAGCACACCGAATCCACGATGCCACGTCGAATCCACGACGCAAACTCAGTCGATAAGAATATTGACTTCGATGGTGATCCTTTGCTTAGATTATCATTGAAGAACCGTAGAAGAAATCTCTAAGCAAAGATTAGATCAATTCGACAAAAGATATGTTCTTGAAAGAACCATCGAATTGACCTAAAAGAGGCTATAAAGAAGAACGATAAAAACCTAGCCTCTAGGGTTGCTCTCAAGTGTTTTATAAATTATCGGTAGAGAACCCACGTTTTTGAGAAACCCTAAATGTCTATTTATAGTTTAGAAACCTTTGGAAAGAGATAAGAATCAAAAACATACCTTATCTGAAATTTTCAGGACGGCGATCCGGATCAGATTTATGGCGATCCGGATCGTCGTCTTTTTCCAGCAATTCCTGAAAAAACAAGGTTCGGGATCCGGATCGGAATTCTGATCCGGATCGGAATTCTGATCCGATCGGAATTCTGATCCTGATCGGATTCTGAACATCCAATTGTCCAGTTTTTGATTTTTATGCAATTAAAACTTATCCAAGTGTTTCTACACTATAAAAGTATTCGGATCACCAAAATTATTTAGTTAAACATACCTGATCCTCTTGAATACTTTTCTTGAGATTGATGTAAGATCCACAATTCTTCAACTTCAATCTTCAAGACTCAAGACACTGAGTGTCAACTTGAGCTCTTGTTGAATCTTCTCTAAGTCTTTGATTGCTGATTGACAATTTGATCCCTTTAAGACTCCGACTCAACTCACTGACTTGACTCACGAAATATGCCAACACCAAAATGCCGTAACAATCTCCCCCTTTGGCAATTTCGTGACAAAACCCAAAAATACATAAAAGCTCAAGTCACTCATCTTAAACCAAAAAATCGAAACTCAATGTCATCACCAAAACATTGATTTCTTTGCGTGAAAGATCCAATAAATACAAAATTACATTTGAACCAAACAGTCCTAGAACATACTCTATGACTTAGGACTTGGAGTCTTAAAGTGATGTAATTCCTGCAAAACAAAACTCCAAACAAAATCAAACGTTAGTCGTTAGAAATTAAATCCTACATTTGATCCGTCTTCCTTTTGGTTCTTTTGTTTTTTTTCTTTGTCTCCCCCTATCTTGAGCATCTCTAACATGTTCTCCATGTTCTCCCCCTTTGTGATACGATCATCATTTTCCGTTCTCCCCCTATCTCGATGATCTCATCTCTGTCTCCCCCTATTTCTCTTCTCCCCCTTTTTGTCACAAATTGTCAAACAGTGAACATACTAGACAAAAGGAAATCACTAACAACATTAGTTCATAGAGAAAGAGAGATAAAAGCTCAGTTCCGGTATATAACAAAAATGCAGATTGCGTACCGGTACCAGAAAGCAAAAATCAAATAATTTCTTGAAACAAATCCAGATTTTAGAATCTTTTCAAATACCGATTTGTATTCCATCAAGAAATCAATTTAAGTGCTTTAAACAATGAATTCACATAGATGTCATTCAATCCAATTAATTTCACAAAATTAAAAAGATTTACTCCAAAATCATGAAAAATAAAGGTAAAACATTATAAACCGTTTTTCATGTTATATTCATCAAACACAAGTCATCAAAAATAATCTTGAGATCCAAAGTCTATCAAGATGTAACGGATTTACAAAGATGACTTACAGAGATTTCCAAATGACATCAATTTGAATTTTTACCCTTTCAAATTTGAGATAAGCACTAAAATACCTAAGGGTGGCTCTTTGAGCATCTTTCAACTATCCCACCTTATACCAACCAGGAGATTGTTCAAAATATAAGAGTTTTGCATATAAATCTCCAAATGCTTCAACTAAAGATTTTCTCATAAAATACTATCAAGCATCCATAACATGTGGTAGCTTCACACACAAACCGGACGACCGGGGTGGCAGCTCTTTCCAGCATGTGGTGGTAGTTTTCACACTCCTTTCGGATGTAACTCTTTCCACATCTTTCAAATTCATTTATTACCCTTGTAAGAATGCAATCTCTTACGTGAAAGAATTAAATCCCAAATTTTAGTCTATCGGTTGTCTCACGTTTATCACAATGAATTCACACAACCGAGATAGATTAAGCATCTAAAGATCACACATGATTTCTAAAATTTGATGCTTATAATATCAAAAACTCCTATAATGAAGTATCTTCAAGATTATGATTATGGAGTAAAGTTGATAATCCATATAAAATTAATTTGGAGTGAATGAAAGTGAAGCCCTTTTTATTCAATGCACTTGTTCGTTAAAAACCTTTTGTTCAAAAACAAAGTATAAAAACGAAGAGCATTGAAAACATGTAATGCAAAGATTAAGAAAAATATGAAGGAAAACCAATCAAAGCATTACATACAGTCATAAGCTATTTAGAACTTAAGACAAGGAAAGATATCACCTTTCCGAATCCAAAATCGCTGGATTTTGGGTTGTCTTGATTCGTTGTGGCCGGGGGTTGTCCGCTTTGACTGTTGATCCACCTTAGGTCTTTGCCTCGCAGTGATCCACTTGTATGATTGATGTTGTGGCTCGGACCTTTGGTGGGTTGAGTGAACTCCTTTGACTTGATGTGTCTTTTGATTCCGTTGAGTTCGCTCCGTAGATGAAGTTGCCGAAGAATTTTTCTTTCTCTTTTTCGGGCAATCTTCACCAAATGTCCTTCAAGTCCACATAGGTGACAAGTTCTTCCTTTCAATTTGATTGTGGAACTTGAAGCATGCACAGTTTGGTCCTTTTTAAATCCCAAACCAACCTTGCTTGTTTGACCTAATCCGGACATACAATCAAGTTTCTTGGAACCGGTTGAAAGCCTTTGTATGTCGGATTTAAGTTGATGAACTTGCTTGGTCAAAGCTTGGTTGGTGACATGAATTCCTCAAACTGTTTTTCTAGAAAACCAATCTTGTCCATATATGATTTAGCGTTTGTCTCCGATTGGTTTATCTTTTCTTGGAGGATTTTATTGTTATCCAATAAACGCTCTCGTTCCTCCTCGAGATCATGAAGTTTTATCTTTAAAGCATGATTCTCGTCTTGATCTCAAGTCGTTGCTTCCTCAACTTCTTGATATGTTTGGCCATCTTCTTAGATTCCGCAAGAAGTTGTTGATATGCCTCAACGAGTTCTTCCTCGTCCGACTCCCCCTCACTTGATGACTCTCCGCCGGTTGTTGATGTTTCATACAAAATCAAAGGAGTAGAGTCAGTGACTAAAGATGATAAACAATTATTAGAAGAGGGAAAATGAGAGGCATGAGAAGCAACGATTTTTTCCTCTTTACTTGAGGTCGATTCATTAGAAGTAGAATCGTCCCAAGTTTTCGCTTGCAAAGCCTTCTTTTTATATGATTTCGGAGAAGGACAATCCGTTGAAAAATGGCCGTAGCCTTTGCATCGATAGCATTGGATTTCCCCTTCGAAATCATCTTTTTCTTTTTCTTTAGAAGGTTTTGCAAAGCTTTGAGGTTAGAGGATTTAGAACCCGATGATCCTTTAGATGGTTTCGTGGATGAAGATCCATCGGTTCGATTCTTCCAAAATTTCCGACGAAATTTCTTTGTGATCCGCGCCAATTGTTCTTCAAAATCGGCAAAAGAGATTTCATCGTCGGAACTTGATTCGCTATCTTCTTCCTTTGTTGATTTGAATGCAATACCTGTAAGCTTAGAAGAAGACTTGGAAGAAACTTGATTAGTAGGAAAAGTCATTTCATAAGTTTGCAAAGCACCTACTAATTCCTCTACACTCATCTCATCCGGATGACTAACGGTTTCAATGGCGGTAACCTTTGCCCTAAACCGTTCCGGAAGAGTCCGAAGTATCTTTCTTACAATTTTCGACTCCGGGATCTTTTCTCCTAAATTAGCACATGTATTTATTACATCTTGAAGTCTAGTGTAATAATCTGTAAACAATTCATGCTCTTCCATATGAATAGAGTCAAATTGACTTGTAAGCATCTGGAGCTTTTGAATTTTTACAAGATTAGTACCCTCATGTGTAATTTTGAGAATATCCCAAATTTCCTTCGCGGTTTCACACGCGGAAATTCGTGTGAACTCAGTCGAGGAAAGAGAATTAAATAAAGCGTTCATACCTTTCCCATTGTAAGAAGATCTTTCAAATTCCTCTTTGGACCATCTAGAGCGAGGTTTTGGGGTAGTAGAATTTCCTACTTCCTCAACAGGATGCACCCAACCGTATTCCACGGATTGCCATACCCGCTCATCAATTGCGATGAGAAAAGCTCTCATCCGCACTTTCCAATAAGCATAATTAGTCCCATCAAAAAGAGGAGGTCTATAAATATTACCACTTTCACCCATCATGATAGATAAACCTAAAACCCGCTCTGATACCAATTGTAGAGTTTTGGATCCACAAGGATCTAAATAGGTACTATCAAACAACTAGAGGGGGGGTGAATAGGTGTAATACTTAAAAACTCAATCTCAGTGCAAAATAAAAACCAATGCGGAAAATAAAACAGAACACCGAGATATACGTGGAAACTCCAATCCAGGAGAAAAACCACGGGACCAACACGCAATAACAATCCACTAAGAATAGAAGAATAACAAGGTGATTACCGACTCCACGGACTCAACCCCTCCTTCAGCTTCTTCGGACCTCGCGCTGACCGGTTGGATATCCACGCAATAACAATCCCTAAGAAAAGAAGAATAACAAGGTGATTACCGTCTCCACGGATTTAACCCCTCCTTCAATTTCTTGGACCTCGCGCTCCACCGTTTTGCCCGTCCACTGCTCACGTTCGAATCCACGAACGCACGCTTCGAATCCACGAAACGCCTTTAGCACACCGAATCCACGATGCCACGTCGAATCCACGACGCAAACTCAGTCGATAAGAATATTGACTTCGATGGTGATCCTTTGCTTAGATTATCAATGAAGAACCGTAGAAGAAATCTCTAAGCAAAGATTAGATCAATTCGACCAAAGATATGTTCTTGAAGGAACCATCGAATTGACCTAAAAGAGGCTATAAAGAAGAACGATAAAAACCTAGCCTCTAGGGTTGCTCTCAAGTGTTTTATAAATTAATCGGTAGAGAACACCCGTTCTTGAGAAACCCTAAATGTCTATTTATAGTTTAGAAACCTTTGGAAAGAGATAAGCATCAAAAACTACCTTAACAGAAATTTTCCCGCACGACGATCCGGATCAGATTTATGGCGATCCTGATCGTCGTCTTTTTTCCAGCAATTCCTGAAAAAACAAGGTTCGGGATCCGGATCGGAATTCTGATCCGGATCGGAATTCTGATCCTGATCGGAATTCTGATCCTGATCGGAATTCTGATCCTGATCGGAATTCTGAACATCCAATTTGTCCAGTTTTTGATTTTTAAGCAATGAAAACTTATCCAAGTGTTTCTAAACTACTCAAATGTATTCGGATCACCAAAATTATTTAGTTAAACGTACCTAAGCAATCCGAATCCATTTTCCTTGAGATTGATCTATAAGATCCACAATTCTTCACCTTCAATCTTCAAGACTCAAAACACTAAGTGTCAACTTGAGCTCTTGTTGAATCTTCTCTAAGTCTTCGATTGCTGATTGACAATTTGATCACTTCAAGACTCCGACTCAACCCACTGACTTGACTCACGAAATATGCCAACACCAAAAATGCCGTAACAGTTGTTGATATGCCTCAACGAGTTCTTCTTCGTCCGACACCCCCACACTTGATGACTCTCCGCCGGATGTTGATGTTTCATGCAAAATCAAAGGAATAGAGTCAGTGATTAAAGATGATAAGCAAATATTAGAAGAGGGAATATGAGAGGCATGTAAGGCAACGACTTTTTCCTCTTTACTTGAGGTCGATTCATTAGAAGTAGAATCGTCCCAAGTTTTCGCTTGCAAAGCCTTCTTTATATATGATTTCGGAGAAGGACAATCCATTGAAATATGGCCGTAGCCTTTGCATCTATAGCATTGGATTTCCTCTTCGAAATCATCTTTTTCTTTTTCTTTAGAAGGTTTTGCAAAGCCTTTGAGATTAGAGGATTTAGAACCCGATGATCCTTTTAATGGTTTCGTGGATGAAGATCCATCGGTTTGATTCTTCTAAAACTTCCGACGAAATTTCTTTACGATCCGCGCCAATTGTTCTTCAAAATCGGCAAAAGAGATTTCATCGTCGGAACTTGATTCGCTATCTTCTTCCTTTGTTGATTTGAATGTTGGGTTATATGTAATATAGATCTAAATAGGGGAAGAAACACCTAGAGGGGGGTGAATAGGTGTAAACGTATAAACACTCAAAAATCGTTGCGATAAAAACCCAATGCGGAAATAAAAATAATACGCAAGATTTTTACGTGGAAACTCCAAACCGGAGTAAAAAAATCACGGGACCGATAACACGGGCAGAAATCCACTAGAATTAAAAACACGTACAAGGTGATTTACCGTACACACTTACGACTCAACCTTTTCCATACGCTCCTAGAGGATCTTCTCCGCTCGCTCCACGACGCTTCTCGAATCCACGATCTGCGCCCAACGCCGAATCCACGGCGTCCAACGTCGAATCCACGACGTCCGACCGAATCCACGGTCTTCACCCAGTAGCACCCTTCGAATCCACGAACGTGCCTCGCTCCGAATCCACGAGAGCGGTTGAACCTGAATCCACAAGGACACGCGAATCCACGCGCCGATTTTGGAAATCGTTGTTTTTGGGTGGTGATGATCCGCCGAATACTTAGATCAAAGATAGATAGGAAATACCATCTAAGTATTCATTAGTTTGATTCAACTCAAGATGTGAGTATGAAAACCTAGAATCAAACTAATCAATATAGATGAAGAAACATAGAGTATTATCTAATGATTCCTTTCTTCTCTATATGTGGATCTAGGGCCGTATAAGATGATACTTTATTATGACGGCTATTTTCCTTTTTCACACCAGAAAAAGAGTCATAGGGTCTATTTATAGGTTAGAAACCCTAGGAAGGAGATAAGAATCAAAAACCTACCATTTCTGAATTTTACGGACGGCGATCCGGATCGGATTTGGGCGATCCGGATTGCAGTAGCAATAAAGACGGTTTCCAGAAAATCAAACGTTCGGGATCCGGATCGGATTGTCTGATCCGGATTGTCCATACAATTCAGAAAACTCAACGTTCGGGATTCGGATCGTGAGATGCTGCGATCCGGATTGAAGTATTGTATGAAACAACAACCTTCGGGATCCGGACTGTTGGCTCTGATCCGGATCCTGAACATGTCCGAACACCAGTTTTTGATTTTTATGCAATTAAAATTCTTCCAGGTGTTTCTACACTACAAGAAGTATTCGGATCACCAATAAACTTTAGTTAAACATACCTGATCCTTTTGAATTCTTCTTTCTTGAGATTGAGTTAAATGATCCAACTTTCTTCACCTTCAATCTTCAAGACTTGAACCTTTCACGAAACTACGCCAACTCAAATTCCGTAACAATCTCCCCCTTTGGCGGTTTCGTGACAAACACAGATCCACTAAAGAAAATTCAAAAAGATATTTTTGTTGCTATCACCATACAACAAAAATTTACAATGGAGATCCAAAAATTTAAAAACATGAGATAAACTCCTAAAACAGACTCTAGACTTAGACATCTGTACTCTCTGCACAAAGAAATCATTCTTGACAAAAAGAGAGATCGTTAGATACCTCAAGAATATTTAACATTCAAAACCTAACAGAGATAGAGTTTATGCTCATCATGACATTGAGTAATTCAGATATGTAATAAGATCACAATCAAACATTGACATATCTTGTAAGCAATAAAATTCCAATGTCATAAACTTTGCTTTGTTAGTAATCAAACAACTTGTTAGTAATAATACATGTTCAAATAGTTAGTCGAATAGTTAGTAGGAACATGCAACAAATCACAAGATAAACACCAAAGTTGTGATACTTACCCTTCACCAAAGTCAAAGTTGAAGTGATACTTACCTTGATGTTCACACATTCACATCATCATTGTTCAAGTTCTCTCTAAACTCTCTCCCCCCTTTTGTCACAAACAAAGCCAAAATTACAAAATTTAAGGAGAGTTAAATAGAGCAAAATAAAGAAACTCCTGAGAACTAAAACTAAAACCTAAAACTTAAAAACCTGCAATAGAAACGATAACGGTTAGAGCATAAGAGATCAAGCCAAATCAGAACTGTCTGAGCTAGTATCGTCTATCTTGTTCAAGATTCCTTTCAGCATTCGCGATAATTTGGAACATTTCTTCTTCATCTGTTTTTGGTCAGCGGCCATTTGTCGGAGACCTAATCCCAATTTCTCTTGCTCAGCAGACAGTCTTCTTTGGTCCTGATGAATGGCGGCCAATACAGTAGCTTCTAGAGCGTTTCTCTTGGAAGTCGCTGGACGAGTTGTAGAGGCAGATGATGCAAGCTGGTCTTCAGTCCATGCGGATTCGCTAGGTACCGTGTATGCTCTAGAGAGGGATTCAGTAATTTGAATTCCACTTCCCTCTTCATTTTCCTTAATCCTAGCCGAGCTGATAAAGTCTTGTGGAGGTGCTTGGCTAGCAGCTAGTTGCTCAATGGAGATTCCTTGAGCACACCCTCTTTTGCGAGCAACACCTTTTCTTCTTGTCTTCTCAGAGGTTTCTTCTATTGGGGCTTTGCCCTTTTCAGCAGTAGTAGGTGATGAAGCTTCAGCAGGGGCTTTCCCTTTGGAGATAATGGGGACAGTTCCCTCGATTTCGATGTTATCCCAGTCAATCGACTCCGTTTCCGACTCCGTGTCGGAATCATCCTTTGTCTTCTTAGCTTTCTTAGCCTTCTTAGCCTTTGCAGTATCCTTGACATGTACCATGGCAGCAAGTAGGAAAATAATCCAAGTGATCACCATTTTGATTACTAGTGAAAAATGTATTCTGCGAAGACCAACTCAAGAACACATGAAAAATTGTTAATTTTCAAAGATTTGAAAAATTGTACCCAAACAATCATAATCATGTAGAGAGACTAAGAATCAAATTAGTTTTGCAAAAGGACTTTTAAAAATAGATCAATTGCATGATTTTCGAAAATCCTTATTATATGCCCTAAAACCGAAATTTTAGAAATCGAAGCCTAAAAATCCGTTAATCAGGAGAAAACCTAGCATATAATCAAAACTAATCTACCCAGAGTTCTTATTTCAAAAGAAATTTGATCAAAAACCATCCACAAATGAAATCGATACAAGAAATTCATCACGTTTTGAGGAGGAATAAGAAAAACGGTGAAAAACCGAGATTTTGATCAATAAAACTTACTTGGAGTTGAAGAACTTGAGTTTGAAAGCTTCAAAGATGGATGAAAATTAGAGAGAGAAGCTCTGGAAGCTTGAGAACAAAAGATTAAGGTAAAAGAAATCAAAACCCTCTTGTTCTTATTAAAACCCTAGCCGTGATCCGGATCGGATCGAGATTTCGATCCGGATCGGCCAGCCGCAGGAAGAAGCCTGCGTTCGGGATCCGGATCACTTATCCCGATCCGGATCGGCTGCAACTTTTTCTTCAGAAAAATTTAGAAAAATTCAATAAAATCCAGAAAAAGTATGTAAGCACAACTGTGTATCAACTTTAAACAAAAACATCGTTTCATACAACAAGAACTAGATTATGCCAAATCTATCAATAATATCCAAAAATGAAACAAAAATTTACAAGAATTAAATCCCTTAAAGTTGAACACATTCAATTACATCTAACTTGATCTTATGAGTAATGCCTTTATCAAATCATCAATTCGGTAAAGAAAATGAAATACAAAGATCAATAGATGTTTGAAATCCCAAATATGGTAGATAATTTATCTAGACAATCTGTTGAAGAGAGTGGCTCTTTGAGCATCTTTCTTTAAAATCCCACCTTATACCAACCTTGAAATTTGACGGAGTCAAGTATTTCAATCATGCATTTTACATAATCAAAAATTGAACAACCATGCTTGGTATACATGTGGTAGCTGCACACAATACTCGGACGACCGAGGTGGTAGCTCTTTCCTCCATGTGGTGGTAGTTTTCACACTCCTCATTGGGATGTAACTCTTTCCACATCTTTTGAGCATTTCACTTTTCTTTGACTCCCCCTCAATTGGCTATCAATTATTTAAGATATAAAGTATTCAACCAAAAATTGATCTCGATTTCATACTCGACTAAACAGTCAAATAAGATAATAACTATACCAAGAGATCATTGAGAGAGAAATTGACTTTGATCACTTAGAAGATGATTTAATTAACATAAATGATCATTGCAACAGTGAAATATTATGATGGCAAAAGCATAATAAATTTCTAAATGTGCGAAAAGATGCAATTAAAGTCAATTATGATCTATGCTCAATTAATGTCCTATGTACAAACATAGATAATGAACAAAACAAAACAAATACAAAACCTATCCTAAGCAAAGGTTTCAAAAAGAAGTTTATTTCAAGGAAAGCATTCCAATTGCTTTTCGCAAATGAATAAAACGTTTTTGATCCAAAGGTTTTGTTAATATGTCAGCTAATTGATCCTCAGTTGAAATATATGAAAGTTGAAGAGTATTTGATTCAACTAGCTCTCTAAGAAAATGATATCTAAGTTCAATATGTTTTGTTCTAGAGTGCAACACAGGGTTTTTAGAAATGTTAATTGCACTTGTGTTGTCACAAAGAATTGTTACCGAAGATGCTGAAATGCGGAAGTCGCTCAATACGCTTTTCATCCAAATGAGTTGAGTTGAGCAACTTCCAGCTGAAATGTATTCCGCTTCGGCAGTCGAGAGTGCTATGCAATTCTGCTTTTTACTGTGCCATGCAACAAGGCAATGGCCAAGATAGAAGCATGCACCACTCGTGCTTTTCCGATCATCCACTGATCCTGCCCAGTCGGCATCTGAGTATCCAAGAATATCCAGACTTGTTCCCATAGGATACCAAATTCCGAAAGTAATTGATCCTTTGATGTACCGGATGATCCGTTTCACCGCTTTCAGGTGAACCTCCTTTGGTGCTGATTGATATCTCGCGCAAATCCCAACACTAAAGGATATATCCGGGCGACTAGCCGTGAGGTAAAGTAGACTTCCAATCATACTTCGATACAGTTTCTCGTCTACATTCTCACTATGTGATTCACTTCCAAGTCCCTTGTGGCTAGTTCCCATTGGAGTTGGAAAATCTTTACAATTTTCTAGATCAAACTTTTTGACCAACTCCATTGCATACTTGGATTGACTCAAGTGAATACCTTCATCATTTTGTTTAATTTGCAATCCAAGAAAATAAGTCAATTCGCCCATCATGGACATCTCAAATTCGCTTTCCATGGTCTCCGCGAATTTAAAAGCATCATTATCTCTTGTTGCGCCAAATACAATGTCATCGACATAGATTTGTGCTACAATGAAATTGTTTTGATAATGCTTCACAAAGAGAGTCCTGTCAGCCCCCCCTCGAGTATAGCCCTTCTCCAAAAGGTGCTTTGTTAACCTTTCGTACCATGCTCGCGGTGTTTGTTTCAGACCGTAAAGAGCCTTTTTCAAACGAAAAACATGGTTAGGTTGTTTATGATCTACAAAACCTTTCGGTTGAGCCACATAAACTTCCTCATTTAAAAAACCATTTAGAAATGCGCTCTTAACGTCCATTTGAAATAATTTGATTTTAAAATGACAAGTGTCACGCCCCGGGGGTTTTATTTTAGCGGAAACGATACTTCAAAGTACGCGTAAAGTGCGTACGAATTTTTTTTGTTTAGAAACCTCCTTCCCCGGCGCGTGCCCAGACCCGCCACATATACAGATTTACTCGAAAATCGGGCAGAGTCTCCTCTGTATATGCACGGCGTCGCGGCTGTTACAATAGTCGATCATGAGCAATCATTTTCCCATTTAATCACAACAGTTCGAAGTAGTACGGTGCATGAAGACTAAACAATACCCGTGGCCAATCAAGTTGAAAGGATAAACTCACAGTTTTGAAGGCAGGTCCACACGACCCAAGGTTTTGAAGACAGTTTGAAAAGATGCCATAAATCCACAGGGTTTGGAAAACAGGTCCACACGACCCAGATTTTAAAAGATAGTTTTTGAAGTTCTTTTCTTTTCTAGTCATGTTGCTTTGAAAACGGCCAAACGGGAACAATAACGGAAATAGTAGTGCATAAGTAGAAAGAAAGTACTCAACATCCACACGACCCCACAAGGGTATCGAGAACCACCCAGTAACCTACAATACCGAATGAAATGCAGAGAAGGTAAACAAAACAGCATACTAGGGCTCCCTCAGACCGACTGCTACCAACTCGGCCTCACCGTCGCCTACCTCTACCCCCTGGAGGTACCTGTCACAGAGTGGGTAGTCAGCGACACTATCATCAAAATCGTACTAAAGCGGTAAAGTAATACCAGCCACAAAAGTAAGTCTAGCCAGAACAACCGTTCTACACGTAACGGTAACTCGCAACCACCTGTACCACCTGTAACACCTGTAAGGCTGTAACCCCGGTAACACCTGTAACACCTGACCGCGTCGGGATCCAATCCCGGCGGTCCCACAGCTCGCACATCGCTGCCTCAAGCCCCACAACTAATAAGGGGCCTCCCACTACGTCACCTCGTGGGGTACACACATGACCACATCGGGATCCAATCCCGACAGGTCGCACCGCTCGCACCTCGCTGCCTCAAACCCCACAACTAATAAGGGGCCTCCCACTACGTCACCTCGTGGGGTACACACCTGACCACATCGGGATCCAATCCCGACAGGTCGCACCGCTCGCACCTCGCTGCCTCAAACCCCACAACTAATAAGGGGCCCCCCACTACGTCACCTAGTGGGGTAACACGGGTCAAAGACCGCCTTTCCGGAAAAGAGCACCCTTTGCGGTGGCCAAACCGCGGGTGCGCGTGTCGCAACTCGAGCATAAGTAACCAAGTAACCAAGTAACCAAGTAACCAAGTAACCATGTCACCAAGTAACCATGTCACGGGGTAAGGTAGTACACCATAGAAACCATCAGTGTTAGTACCGATTAATAATAAAAAGTCCCTTTTTGATTACCAATACAATACTCAGCCTCGACCGTAAACCCACCTCGACACAAGCGATCCCGAAATCCGCTGGGAGTCTCACTGGCTAGCGGCTGACTGCTAGTACCTGAATAATAAATACACGTCAATAATAGACTCTCTCTCTCGTATCCATCCCACTAACTCACTGTGTGTGCAAGCTATACGGCAAACTTCGCCGAAGTCCCGGGATTTTGCCGGAACTTTCCGGAAATCCGATTTCCGCTCAACGAAAGCCATTGGATCTCCCACGAAGGGTTTAGAGATCATGGGTGTACAGCCCAAAACAGCCCATGAGGCTACAATTGCGGTTAGACCCCTAGGGTTTTACCCAATTGCACTTTTACAATGAAATAAGAGTCGTTTTTGCTCGTTCTCTTAACTGGGATATTATTTTTACGAACCGTCACTTCCAGTAAGTGACACTCGACCCGCTGAACACCGTGCTCACCCATTTGCAGCAGCACGGTACCCGAGGAAAACTTCGGGCCATAATATACCTCTCTAACATAGCTCAAATGCATTTTTGTTTCTTCGGCTCACCGAAACCGAAATCCGATGCGAGCATCGCGTCCAGTGACCCCAAATTAGCTAGGAGCTCACTGTCGCGGCTTCGCAAACCGCCCGGAACAGTGTTTGGGCTAAACTATTCTTTTAAGGGTTGGTTAACCTATAACTTAACCTTTAATAATCCAATTCAAATTCTGCTTTAGGGTTAAGTTCACAGCAACCTAAAAACCCTGGGGCTTGCTTCATTTGCAGCCCAGCAGTTGCTGGATCAACCAGATCCACACCTAGTCCACTAACAATGCATACAATGCTCCAGACCTCAGTCCACACAGATCTAACTTGATCTGAAGTGAGCATCAAGCTCAGGAGACATTTTTGAGCAACTTTCATTTTCAGCTCAAAGCCTGAAACTAAACTTTTCTTCATTGAGGCATTTTAACAAACACTTGGTGGGCGCACTTTGCAAACAAGCACCCAAGCTTTTGCCCGAGCTTGTTCTCGGCCAATACTGCACCAACACCCTTCCAACTTGGAAGGAATTGATCTAATAAGTTACAGGATCATCCCCATCAACTTGGGTTCAAGCTTGCTCCCCAGGTTAGCCGCGGGCAAAGGTGGAGCTAATGAAGAAGATGACCACCATAGACCCGAGATGAAGATTTTTCCATCTCTGGTCTCTGGGCCTCCAGCAACTGCACCACAAGGTGTTTTTCATCTCTACCATCACATCTGGAACAATTCCCGGCGGTGAGGACGCGGCGGAGACGGCGGCGGAGCAAGCTCGGTTTGGAGCTTCTTCGCCTCTAATGGCGGATTTCCACCGAGGCTTCATGGTATCCATGCAAGGGCGTGGATACGATATAATCGATCCCAGGAAGCTTCTTGTCCACTCCCCGGCCGCCGGGGACGACCGGAAGGCCGGCCACCGCAACTCGAACCCATTTCGGGTCATCCATGGCCGCACCTTCTTCGGGTCGCATGGATGCCATGCAAGGGCATGGTTGAAACCTCCTCACTCCCAGTAAGCTTCCCGGCGACTTGCCCGGATGTGGGGAGGCCCGCCGGCGCCGGAGCACAAAGCTCGGCCGAAGGTGAAAAAACCCGAAAACTAGGGTTTCAAACTGCAACGTGGTTACTCAACCAAACTCCACAAAATTTGGTGGAGATGATCCACAGTTCCTACAGTATATTCCCATAATTTTATTTTTGTTTTTGGACCACGGTTTGCGAAGCTTGGCCGCGGCGGAGCAGAACCACCTTTTCCGGCGGTGCAACTTCACCGCCGGCAAACGGCCGTGCATGGGGGTTTGGTACTTGGCAGGGAAAGTCTGCAAGACCTAATTAAGACTCTACCATGGGTCTTGGGCCAATAAAACCAAAGGATAAGAAGCTTCACCTTCGCCGGAGTTGGAGAAGGTGGGATGACGCCGGTTTCGCTCCTCCCAGCGTCGCGCGGCCACGGGGGAGATGCAGAGGAAGCACGAGAAGCCTTTGATGGAGGTTGGGTGCAAGAAAACTCTGTGTGATCCCCCCTTCCTCGACTTCCACTTTCCTTTTTATATAACCGGCCTCCTCACCTTACCACGAGCCACCCGAGAAGAGGGCCGTTCCGGGCTGGGTTCGTGGCAAGGATCGTGGCAGAGGGGAGTGGGAAACGTGGCCTGGTTGCGGTTACAAGGGGTTCCCACTCGAGGTTAGTTATTTTAACTAACCTTGCGATGTTTTGCGAATTAGTCCCTCTAAACCTTGATCTTTACATTTCAGTCCATAGCTGTAGGTCATTTATGCATAGAAGTCCTTCTCCAAATAACCTCATTGCATTTGACACATAAAATATTGGGCTTTTTGCGAAAATACCCGTTTTTTCGACGTATTTCACGCATTTCGAGACGAACGGTTCGTCAAATTGCGAAACCGACTTCGCCACGACGTCCGGCTCGTCGAGACCTATCAAGTAGCGTATTTGCTTGCTTGATTCAGCGCTCGAATAAAATCTCGGGCCATAAAGTTCTGTAAGTTGCAGTATGACGCACGCACTTCGATGCACCCGGATCACTAAACGCGAATTCCGTCAGTGCCATTGTGCTCAGAACGGCGGTGCCATTCAAATCGACTACCCGAATCGCTAGATTCGGACTCCAGACAGTGGGTCGGCTAACGTTTGCTCGGTGGGGAATTAAATCAGGAGGTTACTATTCACGACTTAAGTCGTGGGCCCCACAAGCTTCTTCACTGATTTCTGAACAATCCGACCGTCGGATCGAAAATCAGTTTATATCATTTTCAATCGGTTCGACGAGACGGTCGCGCTAGTGATTTCAGATTTTCGAGATCAGACTCGGATCCGAAAGGCAGACATAGTGCTCCGTAAACTGTGCAATACGCGCACCGGTATGCAAGTCACTAAGGTTTAGATCTGCTTCCTCGCTCGCAACCATACTTGAATTTCTCGAGTGCTACATCACTCACACCTTAAAAGAAGTTTCGTCCCCGAAACTTAAATACACCATGAATCCAATAAGTGGGGAAAGGCCCAAGCATGCCCGACTTGCGCTCCCAAAAGGCTTCGCGCCCCTCCTGATCCGCGCGTTTCTCTCTGGCACTAGGAGAGATTGTAGTTTCCCTGCCGGGCGTTGACGTTCGGCCTTTATTTGTTGATGCCCCAGGCAATGAGCTACAAATTGCGTTACATCCCTCTTCATCTTGGGCCACCGGAAGGTCTGCTTGAGGTCCCTGTATATCTTTGTGCCTCCTGGATGCGCTGCATAAGGGGCGCTGTGTGCCTTGGACAGAATTTCCTTCTTCAATTCCGGGGGTATCCGGCACACAAATTCGCCCGCGGAACCGTAGGGTGTCATCGCCTTCCAATGAAAAGTCCCCTTCCTGAACCGGTGAGATCTTGTCTTTTACGGGCTGTAAGTGCGAGTCCGCCTGCTGTTCCTCTCGAATCTTTTCTAACAGTGTTGGTTTGACCACCAGAGTTAGAAGTTGCGCAACCGTGCCTGTTGGCACTACTTCCAACCCTAGTCGTGAAAATTTCACGCTCAAGTTGCTCTGTTTAGCCCTCGCACCTACCGATCCTTCCTACAATCGCCCCTTCCTGCTCAAAACGTCTGCTACCACGTTTGCTTTCCCGGGGTGATATTGGATCGTTAGGTCGTAATCCTTCGATAATTCAAAACACCGCTTCTGATGTCGTCGTCGGGGGTGGTGACACCTTGTCTGCTACAGTCGCGGTAGTGGCTACTCCCGCGAAGTTCCTCCTCCGGGGTTTTGAACAGACCAACAAACTAGGTAGGGTTCTCTCCTCAAAACACTTGTAAGGGATTCCTATCTAGCGTTCACAACTCCTCAGGCGGACTAGGGGAGTACCCCACTCCTATCCTATATAACCCTTCCCCCCCCGACACAACGGTACCATACGCGGAGGAAGAAAAGACAGACACGGAAGATGGGAATCGATGCCTAACCAAAGAAAAACCATAAAGGGAAGAAAAAAAAATATATATATATACCTGTTCTAGGATTCTGCATCACTGCTCCCCGGGGCAGCTGGGGAGGTCCGTCCACAACCTCTGGGCCAGCTACGTTCGACGTGGCGGGGTGGGGTCTCGGTATCGGAAGAGTCCGTCAGGCGTGGGTCGTCGGGTCTCGGTGCCGGGGGTCTGGTGACACCTGGCCTCCGGGGACACTCGTAACGTGTGTGGCCCGGCCTGCCACACCGGAAGCAATGCTCATTCCGCCAAGGGCACTCCATCATGGGATGCGCACAGTCACAAATGACGCATGGCGTCGGTGGTGTAGGTCCCTCCCTCATCGCCTGCCCGGGTTTCGGCCTGTTCCTCTGGCGCTTGGTCGCTCTGCCGCACTGGTAGGGGCCCCCTGTCGGGCCGGGGTAGGGGTGTGCCCGTCGTGTACGCTCTAGCTCCGTGCGCACGGCCAAGTTGACCGCTCCCTGAAAGGCGGAAACGCCAGTCGGTGGTATCCCGCGGGGGTTAACACCACCGGTGCCGTGCTGGGCGCGGTCGACACTCTCGAGCTCCTGGGTCAGTATACCCACCTGCTCCGCGAGAGTTAGCAATTTCACAGCCACGTCGCGCAGCTGGTTGCGTAGTACGCGGTTCGCCTCTGCCGCAAAGTCCATGTCTGGCAGCAGTTACCTACCCAAAATCAGGCTTCTATCTGTGCACACCAAGGAAACCCATTAGTCCCAGCATACCAAGAAAACCGTGCGTAAATAAATCACACAAATTCCCTTTTCCCCCACGTTCACTCACGTCCTACAACCTTACGTCCCACACACTTCATTTATTCGTAGTTAAGTGTGATATCTCGGTGGATGTTGGGCCGTCACTGTTGTGATTAAAGCAAAGTCTCTGATACCATCTTAATCTGTCACGCCCCGGGGGTTTTATTTTAGCGGAAACGATACTTCAAAGTACGCGTAAAGTGCGTACGAATTTTTTTTGTTTAGAAACCTCCTTCCCCGGTGCGTGCCCAGACCCGCCACATATACAGATTTACTCGAAAATCGGGCAGAGTCTCCTCTGTATATGCACGGCGTCGCGGCTGTTACAGTAGTCGATCATGAGCAATCATTTTCCCATTTAATCACAACAGTTCGAAGTAGTACAGTGCATGAAGACTAAACAATACCCGTGGCCAATCAAGTAGAAAGGATAAACTCACAGTTTTGAAGGCAGGTCCACACGACCCAAGGTTTTGAAGACAGTTTGAAAAGATGCCATAAATCCACAGGGTTTGGAAAACAGGTCCACACGACCCAGATTTTAAAAGATAGTTTTCGAAGTTCTTTTCTTTTCTAGTCATGTTGCTTTGAAAACGGCCAAACGGGAACAATAACGGAAATAGTAGTGCATAAGTAGAAAGAAAGTACTCAACATCCACACGACCCCACAAGGGTATCGAGAACCACCCAGTAACCTACAATACCGAATGAAATGCAGAGAAGGTAAATAAAACAGCATACTAGGGCTCCCTCAGACCGACTGCTACCAACTCGGCCTCACCGTCGCCTACCTCTACCCCCTGGAGGTACCTGTCACAGAGTGGGTAGTCAGCGACACTATCATCAAAATCGTACTAAAGCAGTAAAGTAATACCAGCCACAAAAGTAAGTCTAGCCAGAACAACCGTTCTACACGTAACGGTAACTCGCAACCACCTGTACCACCTGTAACACCTGTAACCCCGGTAACACCTGTAACACCTGACCGCGTCGGGATCCAATCCCGGCGGTCCCACAGCTCGCACATCGCTGCCTCAAGCCCCACAACTAATAAGGGGCCTCCCACTACGTCACCTCGTGGGGTACACACATGACCACATCGGGATCCAATCCCGACAGGTCGCACCGCTCGCACCTCGCTGCCTCAAACCCCACAACTAATAAGGGGCCTCCCACTACGTCACCTCGTGGGGTACACACCTGACCACATCGGGATCCAATCCCGACAGGTCGCACCGCTCGCACCTCGCTGCCTCAAACCCCACAACTAATAAGGGGCCCCCCACTACGTCACCTAGTGGGGTAACACGGGTCAAAGACCGCCTTTCCGGAAAAGAGCACCCTTTGCGGTGGCCAAACCGCGGGTGCGCGTGTCGCAACTCGAGCATAAGTAACCAAGTAACCAAGTAACCAAGTAACCAAGTAACCATGTCACCAAGTAACCATGTCACGGGGTAAGGTAGTACACCATAGAAACCATCAGTGTTAGTACCGATTAATAATAAAAAGTCCCTTTTTGATTACCAATACAATACTCAGCCTCGACCGTAAACCCACCTCGACACAAGCGATCCCGAAATCCGCTGGGAGTCTCACTGGCTAGCGGCTGACTGCTAGTACCTGAATAATAAATACACGTCAATAATAGACTCTCTCTCTCGTATCCATCCCACTAACTCACTGTGTGTGCAAGCTATACGGCAAACTTCGCCGAAGTCCCGGGATTTTGCCGGAACTTTCCGGAAATCCGATTTCCGCTCAACGAAAGCCATTGGATCTCCCACGAAGGGTTTAGAGATCATGGGTGTACAGCCCAAAACAGCCCATGAGGCTACAATTGCGGTTAGACCCCTAGGGTTTTACCCAATTGCACTTTTACAATGAAATAAGAGTCGTTTTTGCTCGTTCTCTTAACTGGGATATTATTTTTACGAACCGTCACTTCCAGTAAGTGACACTCGACCCGCTGAACACCGTGCTCACCCATTTGCAGCAGCACGGTACCCGAGGAAAACTTCGGGCCATAATATACCTCTCTAACATAGCTCAAATGCATTTTTGTTTCTTCGGCTCACCGAAACCGAAATCCGACGCGAGCATCGCGTCCAGTGACCCCAAATTAGCTAGGAGCTCACTGTCGCGGCTTCGCAAACCGCCCGGAACAGTGTTTGGGCTAAACTATTCTTTTAAGGGTTGGTTAACCTATAACTTAACCTTTAATAATCCAATTCAAATTCTGCTTTAGGGTTAAGTTCACAGCAACCTAAAAACCCTGGGGCTTGCTTCATTTGCAGCCCAGCAGTTGCTGGATCAACCAGATCCACACCTAGTCCACTAACAATGCATACAATGCTCCAGACCTCAGTCCACACAGATCTAACTTGATCTGAAGTGAGCATCAAGCTCAGGAGACATTTTTGAGCAACTTTCATTTTCAGCTCAAAGCCTGAAACTAAACTTTTCTTCATTGAGGCATTTTAACAAACACTTGGTGGGCGCACTTTGCAAACAAGCACCCAAGCTTTTGCCCGAGCTTGTTCTCGGCCAATACTGCACCAACACCCTTCCAACTTGGAAGGAATTGATCTAATAAGTTACAGGATCATCCCCATCAACTTGGGTTCAAGCTTGCTCCCCAGGTTAGCCGCGGGCAAAGGTGGAGCTAATGAAGAAGATGACCACCATAGACCCGAGATGAAGATTTTTCCATCTCTGGTCTCTGGGCCTCCAGCAACTGCACCACAAGGTGTTTTTCATCTCTACCATCACATCTGGAACAATTCCCGGCGGTGAGGACGCGGCGGAGACGGCGGCGGAGCAAGCTCGGTTTGGAGCTTCTTCGCCTCTAATGGCGGATTTCCACCGAGGCTTCATGGTATCCATGCAAGGGCGTGGATACGATATAATCGATCCCAGGAAGCTTCTTGTCCACTCCCCGGCCGCCGGGGACGACCGGAAGGCCGGCCACCGCAACTCGAACCCATTTCGGGTCATCCATGGCCGCACCTTCTTCGGGTCGCATGGATGCCATGCAAGGGCATGGTTGAAACCTCCTCACTCCCAGTAAGCTTCCCGGCCACTTGCCCGGAGGTGGGGAGGCCCGCCGGCGCCGGAGCACAAAGCTCGGCCGAAGGTGAAAAAACCCGAAAACTAGGGTTTCAAACTGCAACGTGGTTACTCAACCAAACACCACCAAATTTGGTGGAGATGATCCACAGTTCCTACAGTATATTCCCATAATTTTATTTTTGTTTTTGGACCACGGTTTGCGAAACTTGGCCGCGGCGGAGCAGAACCACCTTTTCCGGCGGTGCAACTTCACCGCCGGCAAACGGCCGTGCATGGGGGTTTGGTACTTGGCAGGGAAAGTCTGCAAGACCTAATTAAGACTCTGCCATGGGTCTTGGGCCAATAAAACCAAAGGATAAGAAGCTTCACCTTCGCCGGAGTTGGAGAAGGTGGGATGACGCCGGTTTCGCTCCTCCCAGCGTCGCGCGGCCACGGGGGAGATGCAGAGGAAGCACGAGAAGCCTTTGATGGAGGTTGGGTGCAAGAAAACTCTGTGTGATCCCCCCTTCCTCGACTTCCACTTTCCTTTTTATATAACCGGCCTCCTCACCTTACCACGAGCCACCCGAGAAGAGGGCCGTTCCGGGCTGGGTTCGTGGCAAGGATCGTGGCAGAGGGGAGTGGGAAACGTGGCCTGGTTGCGGTTACAAGGGGTTCCCACTCGAGGTTAGTTATTTTAACTAACCTTGCGATGTTTTGCGAATTAGTCCCTCTAAACCTTGATCTTTACATTTCAGTCCATAGCTGTAGGTCATTTATGCATAGAAGTCCTTCTCCAAATAACCTCATTGCATTTGACACATAAAATATTGGGCTTTTTGCGAAAATACCCGTTTTTTCGACGTATTTCACGCATTTCGAGACGAACGGTTCGTCAAATTACGAAACCGACTTCGCCACGACGTCCGGCTCGTCGAGACCTATCAAGTCGCGTATTTGCTTGCTTGATTCAGCGCTCGAATAAAATCTCGGGCCATAAAGTTCTGTAAGTTGCAGTATGACGCACGCACTTCGATGCACCCGGATCACTAAACGCGAA
Organism: Tillandsia leiboldiana; assembly: GCA_029204045.2. Classification (NCBI taxonomy): domain Eukaryota; kingdom Viridiplantae; phylum Streptophyta; class Magnoliopsida; order Poales; family Bromeliaceae; genus Tillandsia; species Tillandsia leiboldiana. Next base: position 24,661 of record JAQNDB010001112.1, read on the forward strand.
TTCCGTCAGTGCCATTGTGCTCAGAACGGCGGTGCCATTCAAATCGACTACCCGAATCGCTAGATTCGGACTCCAGACAGTGGGTCGGCTAACGTTTGCTCGGTGGGGAATTAAATCAGGAGGTTACTATTCACGACTTAAGTCGTGGGCCCCACAAGCTTCTTCACTGATTTCTGAACAATCCGACCGTCGGATCGAAAATCAGTTTATATCATTTTCAATCGGTTCGACGAGACGGTCGCGCTAGTGATTTCAGATTTTCGAGATCAGACTCGGATCCGAAAGGCAGACATAGTGCTCCGTAAACTGTGCAATACGCGCACCAGTATGCAAGTCACTAAGGTTTAGATCTGCTTCCTCGCTCGCAACCATACTTGAATTTCTCGAGTGCTACAACAAGCAATAGCAAATAGTATACGAATGGACTCGAGTCTAGCTACAGGGGCGAAAGTTTCATCAAAGTCTATACCTTCTACTTGAGAGTAGCCTTGAGCAACTAATCGTGCCTTGTTCCTGATGATAGTACCATCCTCATTTTTTTTGTTCTTGAAAATCCATTTGGTACCTATCACATTATGTTGCTTTGGAGGCTTCGTTAATTCCCAGACTTTGTTTCGCTCAAATTGATGGAGCTCTTCCTGCATTGCTTTAATCCAGTAGTCATCCTGAAGAGCTTCATCTATGTTCTTTGGTTCGATTAAAGATACGTAGCAAGCGAATCCACAAACCAACTGCCTCCGAGTTCTAACTCCTTCTTGTGGATCTCCAATGATGTTCGATTCCGGATGATCCTTGGAGATTCGTAACGTTTGTTGAAACGGAGTACTCGGAGGTACATGAGATGATTCCTGCATATCAGATAAACTTGAAGAACCATTAGATGCATCATTAATATTGGAAGTATTATCGTGAGAAGATGCACTAGCAGGTGAATCATCATCTAGAGAGATATCGAGGGTAGATTTTACAGATCCAAAGTGAAAAGCTTCATCTACTTTAACATTTATAGATTCTACGATCGTCTTAGATTTAATGTTAAATACCCGATATGCTCTGCTATTTGTAGAATAACCCAAAAAGATCCCTTCATCACTTCGAGAGTCAAACTTTCCAAGATTTTCACGGTCACGTAAAATGTAACATCGACTCCCGAAGATACGAAAGTATTTGATATCCGGTTTTCTACTAAACCACAGCTCATATGGTGTATTTAAAGTTCCTGGGCGCAAATACACTCTATTGATGACATAGACAGCGGTGTTCACAGCTTCAGCCCAAAAATGTAGCGGTAAATTCCGGCTATGAAGTATCACACGCGCCATCTCTTGAACAACCCTGTTTTTGCGCTCAACAACACCATTCTGCTGAGGTGTATAGGGTGCCGAGAATTCATGTTTAATGCCATTTGAAGTGCAAAAATCAATGAATTTAGAATTTATGAATTCTCCACCTCTATCACTTCTAACACGAATGATCTTTTCATTCTTTTCAATCATAATACGATGGCAAATCTCATGAAAAGAGTCAAACGTATCAGCTTTCTCTTTTAAAAATGCTACCCAAGAAAACCTAGAGAAATCATCAACTAATAAGAAAATGTACCATTTACCTCCCAAAGATGGTTGACGAGTTGGCCCCATTAAATCCATGTGCAAAAGTTCCAAAGGCCGTTTTGTACCAACATGGTTCAAGTTCTTGTGTGCAGTCCTGGACTGTTTTCCCTTTTGGCAGCCACCACACACAATGTTTTGTTTAAATAAAAGTTTTGGAACCCCCTTGACCACGTCCTTGTTTGAAATTCTAGCAAGTTCCTTAAAATTTATGTGACCTAGCCTTTCATGCCAAATTGTTTCATTAATCAAAGAAACTAGATTACATTTTTCTGAAAATTTATTAGGAACAACATATCAATTATTTTCAGATCTAACCCCTTTTAAAAAGAAGACATGGTCCTTATCAGTTACAACACATTCAACAGATGAAAAGTTAACTGAAAAACCATTGTCACAAAGTTGACTTATGCTTATGAGGTTAGTCTTAAGACCATCAACAAATAACACATTATTTAGAACCGGGCCATCTGGGATAGCTACTGTTCCTTTTCCAACAATTTTGGAAGATCGACCGTCTCCGAAAACAACGTGTCCTCCGGAGATTTTCTCAAGATTTTGAAAACTATTTTTGTCACCGGTCATGTGACGGGAACACCCGCTATCCAGATACCAAGACGAACTATCATATGCATGCAAGGAAACATTGGAAACAAGACAAGGGAAAATTTCACCTTTGCGCACCCAAACCCTTTTGGTATGCGTCGGTAATGGTCGTGAAGTTGTATGCCTAGGTGAAAGCGTCTTGTTAAAACGATTGCTGCTCCTTGATGAAATCGTCTTGCGCGGTGAACTACCAAGTCTCTTTTCATTTGAAAAGTTTTGCTTTGATTTCCGGGGAGGTGCCCTTTTGGTAGTTGTTGCAAGAGGTGCTTGAGATGAGCGTTTGACTCCCGTCTTGCAATATCTTCTTATGTGCCCTGAAACACCACAACGAAAACATACCTTAGATCTTGACGATCCCAAAGAGGATGAAGTAGGTTTGTTGTCGTTGTTTGTCTTGAATTCCGGTGTCGGAGGAGGAGATACCGACTGAGGCACAAAAACTGTCCCACTCGAACTTGGACTGTTTCCAGTTTGAGTGTACCCGAGGCCGAACCGATTTGTTTGACCAAGACCAAGAAGCCTATCCAACTTACTCCTTCCTGAAGAGAATCGCTGCAAGTCATCCTTGAGTTGGAAGATGGTCTTTGTCATTTCCAGGTTATCCTGTCGAGCCTCGTTGTAGAGCTTTGAGAAGTGATCCGCTTTATCCACCAGTTTTGTATGTTCCTTCTCAAAAAGCTCATTGGACTCTTGAAGGGAAACATTTACTTTTATCAGATTTTCCCTTTCCACTTCAAGAGCGTTTGAGAGAGAAGTTGCCCTTTTTGCTTCTTCTTCGAGATCATGCAATCTCCCTCTCAAACTCTTGTTTTGCTTAGCCACTTTCTTTGAGTCCCTCAAAAGTCTGTGGTAGGCTAGAGCAAAATCTTCACCTTCCGAATCATCCGATTCATTGTCCGTTGCAATCTTTTCAACAGTGGAGTTGGACAGTGAGTCGGATGTACTTGCCATAAAGCACATGAAGGGTGAAGATGTGGACGCGTGGAACGCCGTGGTGCTCTTTTCTTCATCACTTGAAGACGACTCATTTGACGTTGAGTTGTCATCCCAAGTGACGACTTGCATCGCCTTCTTCTTTGCCGGATACTTGTTGGGACACTCCGTTGCAATGTGGCCGTAGCCTCGACATTTGAAGCACTGTAGTTGTCCCTCTGAACTTTTCTTATCCTTTGAGAAGTTCTCTTGCTTTCTTGACTTGTAACTTGAAGTACCCTTGCCTTTGTTCGACTTTCCGAATGATGGAGATTTGCTTGAATTACCCCTTCGAAAGTTGCGGCGAAACTTCCTTGTCAAGAGAGCGAGCTGCTTCTCAAATTCCTCCATAGAAAGGTTCTCGTCATCGTCTGAGGAGGATGTATCCGCGTCTTCTTCCTTAGTTGTTTTCAATGCATAACCTGAAGACTTAGAGGAGGATGCTTTTCCAGAAGAATTGTTAGTAGTAAATGTCATTTCATAAGTTTGTAATGAACCAACTAATTCTTCTACACGTATTTCGTCCGGGTGTTTAATAGTTTCAATGGCTGTAACCTTTGGGCGAAATCGTTCAGGAAGAGTTCTTAAGATCTTTCTTACAATCTTAAATTCTGGAATCTTCTCTCCCAGATTAGCACATGAGTTTACGTTGTCTTGCAATCGTGTATAGTAGTCCGTGAAAGATTCATTTTCTGCCATCAAGATAGAGTCAAACTTGCTCGTAAGCATTTGCAGTTTCTGAATCTTCACGAGGTTAGTTCCCTCATGTGTAACCTGAAGAACATCCCAGATTTCTTTCGCAGTCTCACATGCCGAGACGCGAGAGAATTCAGTTTGAGATAAGGCATTAAAAATAGCATTAATTCCCTTGCCATTGTAAGAAGATGAATCTAACTCTTCCTTGGTCCATTTCGACCTAGGTTTTAAGGTGCGAACATCAGAGATAATTTCAGTTGGATTAGACCATCCTAATTCAATTGATTGCTACACCCTTTCGTCGATGGAAGTTAAAAAGGCTTTCATCCGTACTTTCCAGTACGCATAATTTGTTCCATCAAAGAAAGGGGGTCGATTGATGTTTCCACCTTCAACCATTGTTTACAACCCTATTCCCGCTCTGATACCACTTGTTGGGTTATATGTAATATAGATCTAAATAGGGGAAGAAACACCTAGAGGGGGGTGAATAGGTGTAAACGTATAAACACTCAAAAATCGTTGCGATAAAAACCCAATGCGGAAATAAAAATAATACGCAAGATTTTTACGTGGAAAACTCCAAACCGGAGTAAAAAAACCACGGGACCGATAACACGACAGAAATCCACTAGAATTAAAACACGTACAAGGTGATTTACCGTACACACTTACGACTCAACCTTTTCCATACGCTCCTAGAGGATCTTCTCCGCTCGCTCCACGACGCTTCTCGAATCCACGATCTGCGCCCAACGCCGAATCCACGGCGTCCAACGTCGAATCCACGACGTCCGACCGAATCCACGGTCTTCACCCAGTAGCACCCTTCGAATCCACGAACGTGCCTCGCTCCGAATCCACGAGAGCGGTTGAACCTTGAATCCACAAGGACACGCGAATCCACGCGCCGATTTTGGGGAAATCGTTGTTTTTGGGTGGTGATGATCCGCCGAATACTTAGATCAAAGATAGATAGGAAATACCATCTAAGTATTCATTAGTTTGATTCAACTCAAGATGTGAGTATGAAAACCTAGAATCAAACTAATCAATATAGATGAAGAAACATAGAGTATTATCTAATGATTTCCTTTCTTCTCTATATGTGGATCTAGGGCCGTATAAGATGATACTTTATTATGACGGCTATTTTCCCTTTTCACACCAGAAAAAGAGTCATAGGGTCTATTTATAGGTTAGAAACCCTAGGAAGGAGATAAGAATCAAAAACCTACCATTTCTGGAATTTTTACGGACGGCGATCCGGATCGGATTTGGGCGATCCGGATTGCAGTAGCAATAAAGACGGTTTCCAGAAAATCAAACGTTCGGGATCCGGATCGGATTGTCTGATCCGGATCGTTCATACAATTCAGAAAACTCAACGTTCGGGATCCGGATCGTGAGATGCTGCGATCCGGATTGAAGTATTGTATGAAACAACAACCTTCGGGATCCGGACTGTTGGCTCTGATCCGGATCCTGAACATGTCCGAACACCAGTTTTTGATTTTTATGCAATTAAAAATTCTTCCAGGTGTTTCTACACTACAAGAAGTATTCGGATCACCAATAAACTTTAGTTAAACATACCTGATCCTTTTGAATTCTTCTTTCTTGAGATTGAGTTAAATGATCCAACTTTCTTCACCTTCAATCTTCAAGACTTGAACCTTTCACGAAACTACGCCAACTCAAATTCCGTAACATTGAATGCAATACCTGTAAGCTTAGAAGAAGACTTGGAAGAAACTTGATTAGTAGGAAAAGTCATCTCATAAGTTTCTAAAGCACCTACTAATTCCTCTACTCTCATCTCATCCGGATGACTAACGGTTTCAATGGCGGTAACCTTTGCCCTAAACCGTTCCGGAAGAGTCCGAAGTATCTTTCTTACAATTCTCGACTCCGGGATTTTTTCTCCTAAATTAGTGATGGGTTATATGTAATAATGGATCTAAATAGGGGAAAAAACACCTAGAGGGGGGTGAATAGGTGTAAACAATAAACACTCAAAAAATCATTGCGCAATAAAAACCCAATGCGGAAATATAAATGAACACGCAAGATTTTTACGTGGAAAACTCCAAACCGGAGTAAAAAACCACGGGACCGATAACACGGTGAAATCCACTAGAATTAAACACGTACAAGGTGATATACCGTACTCACAGACGACTCAACCTTTTCCATACGCTCCTAGTTGATCTTCTCCGCTCGCTCCACAACGCGTCTCGAATCCACGATCTGCGTCCAACGCCGAATCCACGGCGTCCAACGTCGAGTCCACGACGTCTGACCGAATCCACGGTCTTCACCCAGTAGCACACTTCGAATCCACGAACGTACCTCGCTCCGAATCCACGAGAGCGGTTGCACCTTGAATCCACAAGGCCACGCGAGTCCACGCGCCGATTTTGGGGTAAATCGTTGTTTTTGGGTGGTGATGATCCACCGAATACTTAGATCAAAGATAGATAGGAAATACCATCTAAGTATTCATTAGTTTGATTCAACTCAAGATGTGCGTATGAAAACCTAGAATCAAACTAATCAATATAGATGAAGAAACATAGAGTAATATCTAATGATTTCCTTTCTTCTCTATATGTGGATCTTAGGCCGTATAAAAGATTATATTTTATAATGACGGCTATTTCGCTTAACCCTAGAAAAAGAAACATAGGGTCTATTTATAGGTTAGAAACCCTAGGAAGAAGATAAGGATCAAAAACTGTCCGTTTTTGGAAATTTTCACGACGGCGATCCGGATCGGATTAGCTGTGATCCGGATCGTCGTAACGAGTCAGGCAATTCCAGAGAAACAGGGTTCGGGATCCGGATTATAATGCACGATCCGGATCGTTCATGTATTTCAGCAAATTCCCATGTTCGGGATCCGGATAGAAATTACTATGATCCGGATCGGATTTGCCAATGAACAAACACCCTTCGGGATCCGGATCGGACTGTCTGATCCGGATCCTGAACATGTCCCATGTCCAGTTCTTGATTTTTATGCGATAAAAAATTCTTCCAAGTGTTTCTCCACTACAAGAAGTATTCGGATCACCAAAAATATTTATTTAAACTTACCTGATCCTTTTGAATTCTTCTTTCTTGAGATTGAGGTATATGATCCAAACTTCATTCATCTTCAATCTTCAAGACTTAACACTTTCACGAAATACGCCAAAACAAAATCCGTAACAATCTCCCCCTTTGGCGGTTTCGTGACAAAACACAGATCCACTAAAGAAAATTCAAAAAAGATATTTTTGTTGCTATCACCATACAACAAAAATTTACAATGGAGATCCAATACAAGAGATAAACTCCTAAAACAGACTCTAGACTTAGACATCTGTACTCTCTGCAAAAAGAAATCATTCTTGACAAAAAGAGATCGTTAGATACCTCAAGAATATTTAGCATTCAAAACCTAACAGAGATAGAGTTTATGCTCACCATGACATTGAGTAATTCAGATATGTAATAAGATCACAATCAAACATTGACATATCTTCTAAGCAATAAGATTCCAAATGTCATAACTTTGCTTTGTTAGTAATCAAACAACTTGTTAGTAATAATACATGTCCAAATAGTTAGTCGAATAGTTAGTAGGGACATGCAACAAATCACAAGATAAAACAAGAAGTTGTGATACTTACCTTTCACCAAAGTCAAAGTTTGTAATAAGTTCTCACCAAAAGTTCAAAGTTCTCACAAAGTTCACAGAGTTCACTCTAAACTCTCTCCCCCCTTTTTGTCACAAACTAAGCCAAAAATTCAAAATATAAGGAGAGTTAAAAAGTTCAAAAACAAGAAAAACCTGAGAACTAAAACTAAAGAAAAACTTAAAACTTAAAACCTGCACAAAGAAAGAGGTTAAAGAAAATAAAGTTCCTGCACAAGAGAATTAGTGGTCAAACGATTCAAGCATCTGAATCTGAGTCATTCGAGGCGGAGTCCTCAGAGCTCGTGCAGCCCAGCTTCTTCAAAATTCCTTTAAGCATTCCCGAAATCGTAGAACACTCTTGTTTCATCTGATGTATGTCCTTGGACATCTTTCTGAATCCTAGAGCCATTTTGTCTTGCTCTTGTTTGATGGAAGACTCCAGGTTTCCCTTTTTGGTCAATTCTTCTGGAAGTTGAGGAACGTTGTGTGACGATTGACGGAGCAGTCTGTCCTTCATTCCGAGGAGATCTTCTTGGCAAAGAATGTGAATTGTCAAGAGGTTCATTGCTTGGCACATTCTTTTTCCTTGCTTGCTGCTTAAGTATTGAGGAAGACTTCAGTAGCTTCTTGTTCTTTAGGTAAACCTTATTTTCTTCATCAATACCTTGTTGTACGTCATCAAGAAATGTGTCCCAATCTTCTTCGTCTTCAGATTCAGTATCAATTTGAGAGATATTCTTTGGATTCTCTTGACATGGTTCATTTATTTCAATACCTCGAGCTCGTCCAGGTCGTCGAGCGAGTCTTTTTCTTTTTAGTATGGATGAAGAGGTCATTGGTGCTTTTCCTTTTTCCGTAGCAGTGGACGGAGCCTTTTCCTTTGATGTCTCTGCACGGGCTTTCCCTTTCGATGCAACAGAGGTTTTCTGTGGCGATTTTCCAGGATGTGTTTCATCATCTGACAACTCATCCCAATTGACTTCATCCTTTTTAGCCCTCTTGGGCTTGACAGTGTCTCTCGTATTTACCATAGCAGCCAGAAGGAGAATGATCCATGTGATCACCATTGCTATTGGTTTCTTGAGAAAAGAAATCCTGTGAGCAACAACTCAAGAACACGAAAGAAATTGTTAATTTTCAAAAATTAAAAAATTGTCCCCAAACAATCATTATCGTGTAGAGAGACTAGGAATCAAATTAGTTTTGCAAAAGGAAATTTAAAAATAGATCAATTGCGTGATTTTGGAAAATTCCCATTATATGCCATAAAACCGAATTTTCAGAAATCGAAGCCAAAAATTCGTTAATCAAGAGAATACCTAGCATATAATCAAAACTAATCTACCCAGAGTTCTTATTTCAAAAGAGATTTGACCAAAAGCCATTCACAAATGAAAAAGTTCCATGATTTCTACTCACGTTTTGAGTAAACAAGGAAAAACAGTGAAAAACCGAGATTTTGATCAATAAAACTTACTTGGAATCGAAGAACTCGAGTTTGAAAGGCTCCAAAAAGGATGAATTCTAGAGAGAGAAACTCTGGAGTCTTAAGAACAAAAGATTGGAATAAAAGAAATCAAAATCCCTCTTGTTCTAATAAAACCCTAGCCGTGATCCGGATCGGATCGAGATTTCGATCCGGATCGGCTACCCGCAGGAAACACCTGCGTTCGGGATCCGGATCATTCATGTCCGATCCGGATCGGCTCCAACTTTTTCTTCAGAATAATTTAAAAAAATTCAATAAAATCCGGAAAAAGTATGTAAGCATTTTAGCACATCAACTTTAAACAAAAATCATCGTTTCATGTCAAGAGAAATAAATTATGTTAAATCTATCAATAACATTCAAATAATGACATGAAAATTTACAGAAATTAAAACCTTTAAAGTTGATCAAGTTCAAACACATCCATCATGATCTTATGAGTACGGCGTTTATCAAATCATTAAAATGATAAAGAAAATGAATTACCAAGATCAATAGATGTTTGAAATCCCAAATAAATTATATAATGTATCTAGTCAATCTGTTGAAGAGAGTGGCTCTTTGAGCATCTTATGAGTACGGCGTTTATCAAATCATTAAAATGATAAAGAAAATGAATTACCAAGATCAATAGATGTTTGAAATCCCAAATAAATTATATAATGTATCTAGTCAATCTGTTGAAGAGAGTGGCTCTTGAGCATCTTTCATTTAAAAATCCCACCTTATACCAACCTTGAAATTTGACGGAGTCAAGTATTTCAATCATGCATTTTATTTAATCAAAAATTACAAACCCATGCTTGGTATACATGTGGTAGCTGCACACAGTACTCGGACGACCGAGGTGGTAGCTCTTTCCTCCATGTGGTGGTAGTTTTCACACTCCTCATTGGGATGTAACTCTTTCCACATCTTTTGAGCATTTTACATTCCTTTGACTCCCCCTCAATTGGCTATCAATTAATTTAAGATATAAAGTATTCAACCAAGGAATGATCTCGAATTCATACTCAACCAAATAGTCAAATAAGATAAAAACAATACCAAGAGATCATTGAGAGAGAAATTGACTTTGATCAATTAAAAAATATTTTAATTTAAATAAATGATCAATGCATCAACTGAATTATTATGATATCCAAAGCATAATAAATTTCTAATTATATGAAAGGATGCAAGTAAAGTCAATAATACACATGCTCAATTAATGTACTATGTATAAACATAGATAAAGAACAAAAACACAAAAACAAAACCTAACCTAAGCAAAAGTTTCAAAAAGAAGTTTATTTCAAGGAAAGCATTCCAATTGCTTTACGCAAATGAATAAAACATTTTTGATCCAAAGGTTTTGTTAAAATGTCAGCTAATTGATCTTCAGTTGAAATATATGACAGTTGAAGAGTATTTGATTCAACTAGCTCTCTAAGAAAATGATATCTAAGTTCAATGTGTTTTGTTCTAGAGTGCAACACAGGGTTTTTGGAAATGTTTATAGCACTAGTGTTGTCACAAAGAATTGTTACCGAAGTTGCTGAAATCCGGAAGTCGCTCAACACACTTTTCATCCAAATGAGTTGGGTTGAACAACTACCCGGTGAGATATATTCCGCTTCGGCAGTCGAGAGTGCAATGCAGTTTTGCTTTTTACTGTGCCATGCAACAAGGCAGTGGCCTAAATAAAAACATGCACCACTCGTACTTTTCCGATCATCCACAGATCCTGCCCAATCGGCATCTGAGTATCCAATAATATCTAGACTTGTTCCCATAGGATACCAAATTCCGAAATTTATGGTTCCTTTAATGTATCGGATGATCCGTTTCACCGCTTTCAGGTGAACCTCCTTTGGTGCAGATTGATATCTCGCGCAGATCCCAACACCAAAAGATATATCCGGGCGACTAGCCGTGAGGTAAAGTAGACTTCCAATCATACTCCGATAAAGTTTCTCGTCTACATTCTCACTAAAAGATTCACTTCCTAATCCTTTATTGCTAGTTGCCATTGGAGTTGGAAAATCTTTACAATTTTCTAGATCAAACTTTTTGACCAACTCCAAAGCATACTTGGATTGACACAAATGGATGCCTTCGTCACTCTGTTTCACTTGCAATCCAAGGAAATAAGTCAATTCGCCCATCATTGACATCTCAAATTCGCTTTCCATGGTTTCAGCGAATTTAGAAGCATAATTATCCTTTGTTGCTCCAAAAACAATGTCATCGACATAGATTTGTGCAACAATGAAGTTATTTTGATAATGCTTCACAAAGAGAGTCCTGTCAGCTCCCCCTCGAGTATAGCCCTTATCCAATAGGTGTGTGGTGACCCTGATCCCCGTGTGGCTTCTCCCATGAACCGTGGTGTAGAACACCTAGTGTTGGTGTATTTGGTCCATAGTGCATCAAAGGGATGCCACGGATGGACCCTGTGTGATATCCACAGCTGGATTGGCCTTCGGCTGCATTTGCCGAATTTTCGGAATTGATTTGGGCCAAACAGAGGGTGGATTTGGATTCAGCGCGGGAAAACGCTTGAAAATGGCTATTTGCTTGTTTGATTTGGAGTCCGGATGCCCAAAAACGGACCCCCGGAAGTTTTCGCTGAATTTCGGTGCATGGGAGGGGCCGTGGACCGCCGGCTGCCACGTGGCGGCTTGTGATTGGGCCGGTCCGCAGCGATCGGTCCACAGAGGGGAGCGGCTGGGTGCACGGACCCGGCGCAGGGACACGTGTCGCCGCCTGATTGGCGGGCTCGTGAGGCGCGGTCCACAGGGTTTGCGCGGCGGTGCATGGACCGGGGCGGGGGGACACGTGGCATCCCCCGGTTGGTCGGTGCACGCGGCGCGGTCCACGGAACCTGAATTGGGTGCGTGGACCGGGTGCACAGGACACGTGTCGTCATGCCATTCGCGGGCTCACGAGGCGCGGTGCACCGGGTCGCGGTCGGGCGCCTCGGGGCGCGTGCGTGGCAGGCGGCCAGTGCGGCGCCTGCCCGCACGTGTGACCGCGACAGTGGCAGGGCCACGTGTCGCCCTGCCACTGGCGGGCGCCACCTACCCGGTTTGACCGGGTAGGTGCCACGCGGCGGCACCACACGCGCCCCGCACAGCTGTTTGCTGTGCGGGACACGTGTCGGTCACCGGGAGTGCCACGTGGCCACTCCCGGCGCGCCCCGCACAGCTGTTTGCTGTGCGGGTGACGTGGCGGCACCAAATTTTTCCGGGCGGCTACAGTAACCCGCCTCTGCGCCCGGATTCGGGCGCCCGAAACTTCGGGTGCGCCCGAAAGTGGGGACCTTTTGGGGATTTCTTCATTTGTTTTTCTGCTGCCTATTTAAAGGCCAAGCTCCCTTCCTCTTCGGCTTTTTGGCATTTCTGAGCGTCAAACCGAGGACAGTTCTTCACCAAAGTTGATCCTCTCTCTGTCAAGCTTCCATCTGCAGAGTTCGGGGATTTTTGGGGGCACGCTTTTCAAGATTCTCTTTTTCTTGGCTCGGCGCGACGTTCTTTCTTCGGTGCTTCTTCCGTCGCTCTTCGGTGTACGAGCTCCCCCGACCTACTCCGACGATCTTTTTGAGCAATTTCTTCGCTGCTGGATTCGTAACAGGTGAGGCTACGATTTTGGGTTTCACACACATTTTCTGATTTCGCGTTTTCAGAGGTGTTTTCTCGTGCTCATTGGGACCCTTCTTGCTGTGAGTTTGTGGTGAGGACAGCAGCTTCTTTTGAGGATATCTTCGCGCACAGATCTCGGATCAGAACGTGCTTACAGACTTTTTTCATCTACGCGACGCAAGGATCATCATATATTTTTCTGGGAATTTTTGGAGACCTTCCCGAAGGTATACACTTTTCCTTTTATCTGTACGAGAGTTTACAGTTGAATGGTTTTGGGATTATGCGCACCGATACTGTGGAATTTATAACTTGGCCTACGGTGCTCGGAATTGGACGTGCAGGTACCCGTTTCGAAGCTATCGACGCGAGGATCGCTGTGGTATTTTTCTCAGAATTTTTGGAGTTCGTTTTACAGGTGAAAATTTCGCAGCAAGTGGACTGTTTCCAGCAGATTTGTAAAACCTGGATTTTTTTGGATTTAAAGTATAACTGTAGCCTTATGTTGTACCCAGGAGGGATTGTGGACTGTGCTGGACCTGTTGGACCTAGAGTTGTTATTTTTCTGGTTTTCTCAGCTGTACGACTCCGGACAGTTAGCGCCTTCAGGTGGGTGGCTTGCTTTCAAGATCTATGGACTGTACTCTAATTCTATGGATATAGAATCATGCATGATAGGGATTGGACTTGGGTAGTATGCTAGAAATAGGAATTGTTGTTCCTAGTATTATCTGTTGATCTTGTGATCTTTTACTTTCTTCTATCATGTTAAATATTCGTTATCTTGGAACCTGACCTAGCACCCCCGTCATATGTTGCATGTGTAACCAGACCAGTAGAAAACCCTCACTTGGGCTAGGGTTATTTATGCTTAGACATCCACACTTTATGTTTCATTCCTGGACTTAGTGTTATCCTCGCCCGGGTAGTGGGCCGAGCGGTCGGGACATCTTTTTAGTGTGGGATGCATTTGCACTCGTGCTTGGGAGCAGAGTGGAGTCTGGTAGATGTAGTGGATCGCTTGTCTGTACCGGGAACCGTTTGAGATAAACGGTGGTCCCGAGAGGTCTTGTTTTCCCCTGTTGGGGTTGTCGCCACTGTGTCAGTGGTAGTAGTATACTAGTGTTAGCCGAACCTAGAACCCTTTTCGACATACACATGATTTTAGTCTACCAATATTTTCTTCCAAGCATCGAAGGGCCGCTAGAGTCTGTTCTTGTTTGATTGGACAAAGGCATCAGCCCTTCGGGGTTTGGGTAAAACACTTATTTTTCTAACTGATTTTCTAAAAAGAACTAAAATCGTTAAATATGGATTTCTTCCAGATCAAAATAATTTTCAATAACAAATGTCACCTTTTCATATAAATCTCCTCACTCGAAAGGATTCGAGTGATCCGGGTTCTAGGGGCCGTTCCTTTGTCGGGACGAAAGCCGCCGGGGCCGAGCCTGGAACCTGTTCTTGTTTGATAGGGTTGTAGGTGTAGGTCTTCTGGGACTTTCAGGCCCTGTTGGTGCTTTCTGCGTGTCGTGCCGAGGTTTTGCTCTCCCGAACTGTAAGGGGATCGGGAACTTCGATAGGCGGAGCCTAGAGTCTGTTCTTGTTTGATAGGGTTCTTAGCACCGGTCTATCGGGTTTCCGAACCCATATGGTGTCGGTCTTTCCTGTGAGTTTGGTGTTCTGTTGTGGGAGCCGTCTGGTGGACGGTGGCCCCAGCTGTGTGGTTTTCCAGCCTGTAGTTGAGAGTTGTTGTTGTTGGTCGATCTTGTTGATCGTGGGTTGGACTATAGCCTGCATGAGCCATATTTGAGCTCGACAGAGATACGCGGATACTTTCCTCGGTGGGGTCGCTCCCCTCGAGAGCCACTCCGGAGTTGGGCCTGTTACTTGCTATCGCGACTTGTCGACGCCGTTCCTCTGACTGTGCCAGTTAGTGGCAGTCACGGACACCCTACGGTAGACCCGTCCTGTTGAGGATGTGCGGCAGTAGGTGGGCGCAGGTTTGACTGGACTCTTGAGGCAGTCAGTTTAGATTTGGTGAGTTTACTGTGGGTATTAGTAGATGCATCATGTTCCATCTGTTCCTTTTCTTGAGCATCTAGATAGAGGCATAGTAGCTGTAGAGTTACTTTTCCAGCCCTTTCATTTCAGTATTATATTGTTACTTTTTGCCTCTAGTAGACTTAGTGGGCAGACCGTCGGGCTTGTAGGCGACACCCACTGAGAACTACTTGGGACGTAGTTCTCACACCCGTCGTGGTGTATTTTCCCACAGGGACTTCTACTCCGGTTCCTGCTGTTCCTGTTGCTGCTGCTTCTGATCGAGGTAAGGGAGTCGCGAGATAGTTCCCTACCAGTCGCCGTCCAGAGAGTAGATGTACCCTTATTACTTTTGAGAGTTCCTGTTGAGAGAACTTTGTAGTGAGGTATAGAGTTGTACTTATTTTACTGCTCGAGAGACTTTTGTACTTGTGGTGAGGACTTGTGTTGTATATAGTTTTTAATTCTAGCAGTTTTACTTTCAGCTCTGATATCTGCATAGTATAGATGCTCTTTTGCAGGTTAGTCGCTTCGTCTATACGGGGCTTCCCGTATGGGCGGCGGATCTGTTGGCGAGCCCGGGTCGCAGTTTCGACGCCGGGGCGTGACAGCACAGTTGGTATCAGAGCCATTCACCAGCCGGAAATGTGAGATGAGTCTCGGCTGAGCCAGGGTTATATAGCGGGTAGAGTGTGGCTCCCCGGCTAATGACCGTTGTAGGTGGAGTGCAGCTCCCTACAAGGTCGGCTAAGGCTAGCGAGACGAGTCTCACATCGCCTGGTGCTTGTGAGTGTGCTTGGGCCTGACGTGGACGTCAGGGCTTAAAGGGGGGAAGAATGTGACACCCCCGGAATTTGGATTAGTCCTCTATATAAATGATATAATAGGACTAAATCTCTAACCCGGCTATAGCATTTTGGATGGCAGCAAGATCCAAGAGGAACATGAGAGTTAAGCGTGCTAGAGCTAGAGTAGTTCTAGGATGGGTGACCCCCTGGGAAGTAGGGCGTCACAGTTGGTATCAGAGCCTAGGCTGTAGGTCATGTGGACTTAGAAACCCTAGGCTTGTGGTTGGACATTAGGATGACTACGTGAGAGTCGTGACTATTAGCGAGAGTCCTGATTGAGTTTGATACCTCTCCCAAGGGTTGGGATGAGTGACTGGCATGTTTATTCTCCTAAGCGATTATGTTGGCTGCAGACAACATAATGCTAGGGAATGGATGACATGTCCTAGACTTTCGCTGGATTGGGTCGAGTATTGTTTGGTACTGTCCTGATGGTTGCTTGTGTGTTGCAGGTAGGCACGATGCCTCCCCGACGCAGGGTGCAGACGCGTTCTCAGCCTTTTCCCTCCGATGAGCCCGAGCAGGAGGACTCGGGGCAGGGACAGCAGAGGGAGGTTCTGGAGCTCCGTGCCCAGGTGGCACAGTTGTCTGAGGCGGTGCGACGCCAGGAGGAGACATCTCAGCGCCAGGAGGAGGCTTGTAGAGTACCGGAGCTTCGGGCATTGTGCCGACTCCACGTGGCAGCCTGGTATTGTGGAAATACCTTTAGCAGTTTTTGTTTGATTTTACAGAGGTGTTCGGTTGGTTTCGGGGTGATGCGGAGGTCCCGGGGCGAGGAAGTGAGTTATCGGCGCGATTCGGGAAGGTTCTGGGTGGCTGGGTTCCGGAACCAAGCAGTTGGTTCCGGAACTGGCCCCTTGGTTCCGGAACCAGCTGCCTGGTACCGGAACCAGAGGTGGTGTTCCGGTACCAAAATGCTGGTACCCGAACACAGACTCGGGGAATGCCCAGAATTAGCTCGGATTGGTGCACAGTGTTGAGGTATGGGCTTCCAACCACTCTGTTGACTTTGTAGACCTCTCCTCTCTATATAAGACTCCTCCTCCTCCTCCCTTTTCGTTGGGGGAAACCAGAGAAAGAAAAAGAAAGTGAGAAAGAGTGAGAGGAAGAATGAGAGAAAGGGAGAGATTGAGATTGAGAGAGAGAGTTGGCTGTGGATTTTTGGAGGACTGTTCTTCGCGCCGAGGCTTCGGATGTGGATCGTGAGCACGACAGGCAGCTTGCCCGGTTGGAGAGCCCGGTTGGGGCTCGTGTGCGTGCGCGGACACGGTGGAGGTGAGTACGTTGCATTTCTCCGAGTTTTGGATTTTCGACTTTTCCGCGGATTTTCGGATTCGGACAGAGATTGATTTTGAGCTTGGGAAATGGATTAATTCCATCTTTTCTTCTTCCCTGCCATGAGAGGGTGCAGCGGAGTGCTGTCCGGGCCGCGAGGAGCGCGGCGAGGGCCCTGCACACTGTGCGGAGCCGCGGCGAGGGCGCGGACTGGGTGCGCAGGAGGATTCCGGAGCGACATCGGTTTGGACCGAGATCAGGTGGAGACCTTGCTGAGACCTTGGGGAGTGTGATAGAGGATTGATCGGAGCTTCGTGGATTTTTCCGAGACGCGCGACGGCGCGCGTGCGCGCGACGGCGCGCGTGCGCGCGACGGCGCGCGTGCGCGCGAGAGGCACAGTGCTGTTTTTCGTCTGTTTTCGCCCGTTTCTTCTCCGATTTCGGCGTGGCCTTCGGAAAGTATTTGAGGTGGGTTGGAATTTCTTCAAGATGTATGGAATGCCCTTTAAAGCTATTGAATGCATGTTGATCATGTTTAGCTTAATTATTTGCATAGCTGGTAAATCTGATAGTTGCCTAGAAAATTGTAGGAATACAATTGCAAGCCCCAGATATTTTTAGCATGATCTAGAAGTGATTTGACACTAGACTGCATGTTTAGTTGGCTTTATATTGGCATCTGAACCGTTTTAAAAATCGTCGGACCTGTTTTAATGAAAACTGGGTTTTGAAAAGAGTTTTAAAATATTGAGATCTTCCCGAGGGGTTGAGTAGGTTCAGGATGCATGTGTTCTCGTGCCAGAGGGCCGAGTGGATTTTTAGAGCATTATGAGATGACTTTCTAGTGTCATGAGAGAGTTTTGAGATACTTGAGTTCGCGGGGTATTGAGGATGTATTCCCTGATTGGGTTACTCTAGATCATGGATCGTGTTCTGATTTAGTGGTGGAGATGGTTCTCCCACTTAGCCTTGAGAGTTTTGGGGGCTCTGGCAGATCGAGTCGTGGAGGTTTCCCGACTCAGCCACGGGGCGTGCATTATCAGATTGAGTCGTTGAGGGTTCTCCGACATAGCTGTGAGAGTGTTTGGGCTTTTCTGTTCGAGTCGTGGAGTCTTCCTCCGACTGAGTTATGCTAGTTGAGCATTGAGATCCGATCTGTTTGATCGTGGATTATAGCCTGCTGAGCCTGGCTTTTTATGCCAGTTATGAGATACTTGAGATACTTGAGATACTTGAGTTCGGTGGGGTCGCTCCCCTCGAGCTACGCCCCGGGTGCGATGATGATACCGAGCCTGACGAGGCTGCGATGTGATTACTGAGATGGTCCTAGAGGGACACCCTACGTAAGTCCGTTCCTCCGGGATGTGCGGCAGTGGATGCCTACGTAAGTCCGTTCCTACGGGATGCGCGGCAGTAGATGAGCGCAGGCTTGATTGACTGGTCCAAAGAGGGACAGTCATTGGGATTGGGTGATATGTGTGAGTGAGTTTCATAGCATGTTCATAGATGAGTTTTCCTTTGAGCATGATACTTGAGGCATGTTAGCAGTAGCGAGTGTATGCACATCTTCATCATTGTAGAGTTTCTTGAGCATGATGATTGAGACATGATAGCTATAGTTTCTTTCAGCTTTTATCTATCTATCTATCTGCATACCTATCTGTTGTGCCTCCAGTAGACTTAGTGGGCATACCGTGGATTTTGAGACGGTACCCACTGGGAACTACCTTTGCAGTAGTTCTCACACCCGCTGCGGTGTCAGGTTTCCTGAGGCTGCTGTTCCGGCTTAGCTCACGCGGAGTTAGCTGATCGAGGTGAGGACGTGGCCGTTTAGTTCCTTACCAGCACTGAAAGTCAGAGGTAGATGTACCTTGTGTATTTTACGACTCCACTTTTGTACTGGACATTCTGAGAGATCAGTGAGGATTTCTTATACTTTTGTAGCTGAGAGACATTGTATTGAGATTTTTTTATTATATCAGATGTTCAGTGGATTTCTGTAGCTACTGGTCTTTTTTCAGCTCTGATACATTATAGCTATAGATCTGACTTGCAGGGTAGACGCTTCGTCTGTACGGCAGTTTCCGTACAGATGGCGGATCTGTTGGCGAGCCCGGGTCGCAGTTTCGACCCCGGGGCGTGACAGATTAGGGTGGTATCAGAGCCTAGGAATATAGGTCGTTGAGGACTTAGTGACCCTAGGCTATTGGTTGGACAGTAGGATGACTGTCGTGAGAGACGTGATTTAAGCGATAGTCCTGATTGAGTTTGTACCTCCCCCGAGGGATTGGGGCGAGTGATTTTACATGTTTATTCTCTAAAGTGATTATGTTGGCTGCAGACAACATAATACCTTAGAACGGTTAACATGTTATAGACTTTCTCTTGATTGGGTCGAGAGTGTTTGTGGTTTGGTTGGCCGTGACTGTTCTCCTTGTTGGCCCTGTGATGCCGTGCAGCGGCGAGGGCGTGTTTGACCTTGGATGAGGAGCCCGAACAGCGGGGGGCTGAATGGACAGAGCAGAGCGAGGTCTGCGAGTTACGGGCCCAGGTAGCTCAGTTGTTTAGGCGACGCGGCGCCAGGAAGAGAACACGGAGCGCGTGATGCGCATGTTGAGCAGAGGGTATCGTTTGAGGTATCGCCGTAGTACCTCCAGCCGCGACATCGTCGACTTCGGCCCCGTTTGCACTGTGAGTAGTGCGGGAGCAGCGAGAGATTGCTGATTGATAGTCGTGCATCCGCCAGTTCCATCCCCTACAGATCTCAGGGCAGAGTTGGAGCCTCGAGAGGCCGAGAACTGGATTGCCGCTTTGGAAGTGTTTGAGGACTTGTTATCCAGGACAAGCATCGGGTGCACTTGGTTATGCACTTTGGATAAGGACGCCGAGAGTTGGTGGCGTCGAGTTGTCCTATTGAACCACCGGGAGAGCAGTCGAGGACTTGGAGCGAGTTTCTTCGACGGTTGAGCAGTGTGCCCCATGTTGCCAGGATGAGGCCCAGATAGTTGATTATGTTTGAGAGGGGACTGCTTCGAGACGTTATCATTTTGGATATTCTCGACGAGCGACTTCAGATGCAGCGGTTGTGCATGCCCGATGGATTGACTGGGGTCTGTGATCATGTCCGAGAGGGACGGAGAGCGAGGGACTAGCTCCAGAGAGAGATGTCCAGTATCGCCTGATTTTGGGATAGTCGAGTGGATCGGGGTTGCCATGATTCCAGTCACAGGATCATGAGTCTCAGAGGAGACAGAGACTAAGAGGTTCTCGACAGTCGAGGCACCAACAGCAGTATTCGTATGATTGTGTCTTTTGTGGTGAGCCGCATTCATCGCCATAGAGTGACTTTAGGGAAAGGGCGATGCTTTTCTTGTGGATAGTCAGGGCATTTCAGGCAGAGTGTCCCAGCGTGGTGCTCTTGGATTGCCGCTTGCGACGGCACCCCATTACTCCTACAGGAGATAGAGGTTCATCCGACTTACCGGTAGGCTGATTGAGCCGAGATGCCGAGGCAGATTGAGCGATGGCCACCATCATCTTGTGGATGAATTGTGCAGCCGATTAGAGGACGCCAGGATAGTGGAGCGCGTCTTACCAGGTGTGGTTTTCTTATGGTCATCGGAGTTAGAGCATGTTGATGCCAACACCGCTGGTGTGTGCTTTACTAGAGCAAAGATAGCTGCGTGTGGGCCGGAGGTGGGACTGTTGGCTTGTGCACGTGAGGATCAGGTTCCAGATCACGTATAGCGCATGGATGAGTGTTGCCAGTCCTGCCAGTGCAGATAATACCTTGGATTTGATCCTAGAGTTGTTAGTCCTACATCAGCTCCGAGATGTTGATATAAGGTTGGTTAGGGATTGGTTATCCCAATGTTGTGCTATCTTGGATTGCCGAGAGTGGACATGACCCTCCGTGGACCTGGCCAGGAGGAGTGTGGTTATAGAGGATGCTAGAGCATGGCAAAGGTTGAGTCGTGGTCGTGTCGCTTTGCTAGCGACGGTAGAAGAGGTGCCTACTGCAGCACCGGGACTAAAGGAATATCTTTATCGCCCGTGTGATCCCGGACAGGAGTTTACCTGGTCTGATGTTGATGCCGCCGTTAGTGAGACTGAGATCGAGATAGTGATCGACGTGGTTTTGGAAACCACGCCGACTTCAGCATCATCTCTTGGAGTATCACTCGTGAGCCAGTGAGAGAGCTGTTAGCGCAGCTGCGGATCCGAGGGATCGAGAGGTCTGGGTGACCCCATGCCACGTCGTGAGGATACGACAGTGAGGATCCGAGAGATTGGTATTTTGGATGTGTTACCACACCGTTGATACACGGTGGTGATGCCACGCCGTTGATACACGGTGGTGATGCCATGCCGTTGGTATACGGCAGTGATGCCACGTTGTGAGTGCACAACGGTGAGAGTGCTGTGACGATTCGAGCACAGTTAGATTTGGATCGTGTTGGGTTGATGCCTTGCGGGACATTGAAGGCTTTGTGGAACCCTACAGCTGAGGGCTGTGCCAGATAGAGTCTGAACCCGATAGAGACATTTTGAGCTTACAGTGAGGTCAAGCGGATTGACTAAGGCCCTGCGGCCTTTTGGATTTGAGGACTTGTGTGTTCCGGCGGTACTTGGACCGGGCAGTAGAACCAGTGTGAGTTTGAGCTCTACAGTGAGTTGCCGTGCTAGTAGTTGAGTTAAATTTATACAAGGCCAGTTGATTGATTATATCGGATTTGGTTTCCGAGATGAGTTTAAGCACGAGGAGCACTTAAGGATAGTGCTGCAACTTCTATGAGAAGAAGTTGATGCCGAGTTGTAAGAGAATTTGCTCTTAGACTTCGGAAGATTTTGTGGTTAGGCCATGTTATTACAGCCGCAGGAGTGACAGTGGACCCGGCGAAGAGTGTTGCCGTTTAGGTTCGGCTTGGACCCATGATAGTGACAGAGGTCCAGAGTTGTGGATTAAGCAGTGCCAGCATAACCTTGAGGAGTTCAAGCTGTGGATGGTATTAACATCATTGTGAATAGTTGCTTGAGATAGAAAGAGATTTGAGATATCTATCGATCCTAGAACCTGAGGTACTGGGTTACTCAGAAGGAATTTGATTTGAGGCAATGCCGGTGGATAGAGTTATTAAGGATGTATGATTGAGCTTACAGTAACGTCCCGACAAAGCCAATGTGGTCGCAGCTCCCTTGAATAGGCGAGCGGTGCAGTTTTGGAGTATGATGGTTACTCAGCAGATGCCGCTGAAAGAGTAATTGAGACGAATTGAGATTAAGGTGGTGTTCCCTGGGAATGTGGCAAAACTTGTATTTTGGACTCGTAACCCACTCCGTTGGACAGGATTAGAGAGGGAACTTCTCAGTGAATGCAGCGGGAGTACTGAAGTACAAGGACCGCATCTGTGTGCCCGTGGATTCCGAGATCCGAGAGCTGATTTTAGGGGTTAGGGGTTGAGTGTTGTTCCCGATGTTGGACTTCTTACCCCGTGGATGGATGTAAGAATGCATCGTGAAGCTCTCAGCATTGTGGTTGCTAAGGAGCAACGGAAAAGTTATGCCAATTGGAAGCAGGGAGTTTTGGTGACTTCTGAGAATCACTATCCGCAGAAATGGGTAGATTTGAGATTTCGCGGGAAGTTGAGTCCGCAAATTATTGGCATATTCGAGGAGTTAGAGCGCATTGGATTAGTTGTTCACCGAGTTGCGCTACCGCCATGATTTGGCAAGTACCCACGAGGACGTTGGTGTATCCGTTCTGAGGGAAGTATGGATTTGGATCCCTTGCATGATTTGGACTTCGTTTCTTTGGAGTCAGGCGAGGACTTGGGCTATCAGGAGCGACCGGTGCGAATTCTTGCTCGAGAGACGAGAGAATTACGCAACCGGATCTTACCTTTGGTAAAGGTCTTATGGAGTCATCATGAGGAGCGAGAGGCCACATGAGAGCCTGAGGATGAGCTGGGAGTTTCATATCCCCACTTATTTGAGTCACCCCCCTGAGTTCTGGAGTTTTGAGGTTTCGAGGACGAAACCGTTAAAAGGAGGGGAGAGTGTAGAGTACCGGAGCTTCGGGCATTGTGCCGACTCCACGTGGCAGCCTGGTATTGTGGAAATACCTTTAGCAGTTTTTGTTTGATTTTACAGAGGTGTTCGGTTGGTTTCGGGGTGATGCGGAGGTCCCGGGGCGAGGAAGTGAGTTATCGGCGCGATTCGGGAAGGTTCTGGGTGGCTGGGTTCCGGAACCAAGCAGTTGGTTCCGGAACTGGCCCCTTGGTTCCGGAACCAGCTGCCTGGTACCGGAACCAGAGGTGGTGTTCCGGTACCAAAATGCTGGTACCCGAACACAGACTCGGGGAATGCCCAGAATTAGCTCGGATTGGTGCACAGTGTTGAGGTATGGGCTTCCAACCACTCTGTTGACTTTGTAGACCTCTCCTCTCTATATAAGACTCCTCCTCCTCCTCCCTTTTCGTTGGGGGAAACCAGAGAAAGAAAAGAAAGTGAGAAAGAGTGAGAGGAAGAATGAGAGAAAGGGAGAGATTGAGATTGAGAGAGAGAGTTGGCTGTGGATTTTTGGAGGACTGTTCTTCG
This sequence comes from Tillandsia leiboldiana, assembly GCA_029204045.2. Lineage (NCBI taxonomy): Eukaryota > Viridiplantae > Streptophyta > Magnoliopsida > Poales > Bromeliaceae > Tillandsia > Tillandsia leiboldiana. Next base: position 48,102 of record JAQNDB010001112.1, read on the forward strand.
CGCCGAGGCTTCGGATGTGGATCGTGAGCGCGACAGGCAGCTTGCCCGGTTGGAGAGCCCGGTTGGGGCTCGTGTGCGTGCGCGGACACGGTGGAGGTGAGTACGTTGCGTTTCTCCGAGTTTTGGATTTTCGACTTTTCCGCGGATTTTCGGATTCGGACAGAGATTGATTTTGAGCTTGGGAAATGGATTAATTCCATCTTTTCTTCTTCCCTGCCATGAGAGGGTGCAGCGGAGTGCTGTCCGGGCCGCGAGGAGCGCGGCGAGGGCCCTGCACACTGTGCGGAGCCGCGGCGAGGGCGCGGACTGGGTGCGCAGGAGGATTCCGGAGCGACATCGGTTTGGACCGAGATCAGGTGGAGACCTTGCTGAGACCTTGGGGAGTGTGATAGAGGATTGATCGGAGCTTCGTGGATTTTTCCGAGACGCGCGACGGCGCGCGTGCGCGCGAGAGGCACAGTGCTGTTTTTCGTCTGTTTTCGCCCGTTTCTTCTCCGATTTCGGCGTGGCCTTCGGAAAGTATTTGAGGTGGGTTGGAATTTCTTCAAGATGTATGGAATGCCCTTTAAAGCTATTGAATGCATGTTGATCATGTTTAGCTTAATTATTTGCATAGCTGGTAAATCTGATAGTTGCCTAGAAAATTGTAGGAATACAATTGCAAGCCCCAGATATTTTTAGCATGATCTAGAAGTGATTTGACACTAGACTGCATGTTTAGTTGGCTTTATATTGGCATCTGAACCGTTTTAAAAATCGTCGGACCTGTTTTAATTAAAACTGGGTTTTGAAAAGAGTTTTAAAATATTGAGATCTTCCCGAGGGGTTGAGTAGGTTCAGGATGCATGTGTTCTCGTGCCAGAGGGCCGAGTGGATTTTTAGAGCATTATGAGATGACTTTCTAGTGTCATGAGAGAGTTTTGAGATACTTGAGTTCGCGGGGTATTGAGGATGTATTCCCTGATTGGGTTACTCTAGATCATGGGTCGTGTTCTGATTTAGTGGTGGAGATGGTTCTCCCACTTAGCCTTGAGAGTTTTGGGGGCTCTGGCAGATCGAGTCGTGGAGGTTTCCCGACTCAGCCACGGGGCGTGCATTATCAGATTGAGTCGTTGAGGGTTCTCCGACATAGCTGTGAGAGTGTTTGGGCTTTTCTGTTCGAGTCGTGGAGTCTTCCTCCGACTGAGTTATGCTAGTTGAGCATTGAGATCCGATCTGTTTGATCGTGGATTATAGCCTGCTGAGCCTGGCTTTTTATGCCAGTTATGAGATACTTGAGATACTTGAGATACTTGAGTTCGGTGGGGTCGCTCCCCTCGAGCTACGCCCCGGGTGCGATGATGATACCGAGCCTGACGAGGCTGCGATGTGATTACTGAGATGGTCCTAGAGGGACACCCTACGTAAGTCCGTTCCTCCGGGATGTGCGGCAGTGGATGCCTACGTAAGTCCGTTCCTACGGGATGCGCGGCAGTAGATGAGCGCAGGCTTGATTGACTGGTCCAAAGAGGGACAGTCATTGGGATTGGGTGATATGTGTGAGTGAGTTTCATAGCATGTTCATAGATGAGTTTTCCTTTGAGCATGATACTTGAGGCATGTTAGCAGTAGCGAGTGTATGCACATCTTCATCATTGTAGAGTTTCTTGAGCATGATGATTGAGACATGATAGCTATAGTTTCTTTCAGCTTTTATCTATCTATCTATCTGCATACCTATCTGTTGTGCCTCCAGTAGACTTAGTGGGCATACCGTGGATTTTGAGACGGTACCCACTGGGAACTACCTTTGCAGTAGTTCTCACACCCGCTGCGGTGTCAGGTTTCCTGAGGCTGCTGTTCCGGCTTAGCTCACACGGAGTCAGCTGATCGAGGTGAGGACGTGGTCGTTTAGTTCCTTACCAGCACTGAGAGTCAGAGGTAGATGTACCTTGTGTATTTTACGACTCCACTTTTGTACTGGACATTCTGAGAGATCAGTGAGGATTTCTTGTACTTTTGTAGCTGAGAGACATTGTATTGAGATTTTTTTATTATATCAGATGTTCAGTGGATTTCTGTAGCTACTGGTCTTTTTTCAGCTCTGATACATTATAGCTATAGATCTGACTTGCAGGGTAGACGCTTCGTCTGTACGGCAGTTTCCGTACAGATGGCGGATCTGTTGGCGAGCCCGGGTCGCAGTTTCGACCCCGGGGCGTGACAAGGCTTCTCGGCGCCAGGAGGAGGCCTTTGGTCGGATGATGCTTCTTTTAGAGCAGAGGACGCAGCCTGTGGTAGCACCCCCTGTGTGTTCGCCTGTGCCTTCTTCGCCAGCTGTGGCGCCCCCTGTGGTTCCGTCAGCGCAGGCTATTCCTGTCGAGCCGGTTTCTATCATACCACCGCCTGGGTCGATGGGACCTTTGACTTTAGCTGAGCAGAGTGCGGTGGTGGATCTGTTGATGAGGTTCCGCCGGTTTGATCCACCCCGTTTTTCCGGTATGAGTACTGAGCCGTGGGAGGCAGAGTCTTGGATCACGGCCATGGAGCGTCATTTTGAGAGTTTGTTCGTTGAGGATCGATTTCGGGTCATTTTGGCTACACACTACTTGGAGGGCAACGCCGAGGCTTGGTGGCGGCGTGTGCGGCCTGCTGGTCCGCCTGGGACGCAGATTCTTCCCTGGGCGAAGTTCCGCAGACTTCTTTTATGGGCCTTCTTTCCTGAGAGTGTTCGCCAGAGATTGGAGGAGCAGCTGAGAAATCTCCGCCAGGGAGATCGGCCCGTGAATGCATACATAGCCGAATTCAATCAGCTGTTGGCTAGTATGCCTCACGTGGCCAGGGACGAGTCTCACCAGATCTACATGTTCGAGCGGGGGCTGCGCCGGGATATTTATCAGCTTGTTCGCTCCTGCAGATTACAGACTTTGGAGGCATCGATGGAGCAGGCGTTATATGTTGAGTCTGGAGAGGCAGTGATGTCAGAGGTGGCTCTAGCCCCCGTAGTGATTCCTGGGGCGAAGCGCCCAGCACCGGATGATGAGGGTCAGACGAGCGGGCAGGGACCTCCGAGACCTCCTCGATCTCATCCTGAGGGTCGTGGGTTTCGTAGGCGCCGGAGATCTGGTGAGCCCCAGCAGCAGCATCAGCGGTATCGGCAGCAGCGGCAGGACCGGTGTGTCATCTGTGGCGGGCCTCATCCACCGTCGCAGTGTGATCAGAGACAGGGGCGGTGTTCCTCTGTGGAGAGTTGGGACATTTCCGCGCGGCTTGCCCCCAGGCCATTTTGTCAGTGCGGCCGATTGCGACAGCACCCCCTTGCCCATCCATGCAGTGGGAACCCCTTCGGCACACCAGCAGACAGAGTGGGCCACGACGTCTGGACAGACGGGACGACGACCTGCAGCACCCAGTGGACGGGTTTATGCAGCCCTGGTGGAGGACACCCCGGCAGCGGATCATGCCGCGACAGGTATGATTTATTTCGGTTAGCTGAGTTGAGCATTTCGTTACCGCTGCATTCTTCTGCATTATTAGTTGAGTATCTGCATCAGCATCTTTGCATGGGTATGGGTTAGGAATTTCTGCTACATGTTTAGCGATTGGATTCTTCCCTGCATCCTATGGATAGAGGAGATTCGCGGTGTTTGATCAGTGCAGTTGAGACTTGGGACTTCGCCGGCTGATGTGGCGATTCAAGGACAGCACCAGGACTTGGATTAAGCACACATGTTGGACTGTTGGTGCGGTGCAGTGCTACGACTGATAATGGAATGAGAGCAGTTATCCTTCTGCGAGTTGGACTGGAGGAGTGCGTTTTCACGGATTGTCGGCGTATCCTTCCAGCAGCATCAGCTTCAGCGGCTTTGGCAGACGCCACCTCAGGAGCAGATGTGATGTCTAGGACTAGAGGTTATGTCCTTAGGAGTCTCGTTAGTGGTAGCTTCCTTTTTGTGGCCACAGCAGGAACGACACCAACACTACTCTCACTCTTCTCGCCTTTGAACTGAAATTTACGAACAGGACGAAAACTTCGAAGGATTGCTCCAGAAATGGAGACAGTGCCCGAACCTGTTCTCGTTTGATTGGGGCGAAGGCACTGATCTTTCAAAGTTCTTGGACTTTTCGTTAATTTCAGCTGTTTTCTAAATTGAGAGTTGGGGTTGATGACTTTCCTGCTGGTGGAGCCGAACCTTTCTTGTTAGTTTTGTGTTGTGTTCTTGATTGTCTTGGTTTTGTGGTTGTGGTGTTTTTGTTTCGGGGACGAAACTTCCTTTTAGTGGGGGAGGATGTGGTGACCCTGATCCCCGTGTGGCTTCTCCCATGAACCGTGGTGTAGAACACCTAGTGTTGGTGTATTTGGTCCATAGTGCATCAAAGGGATGCCACGGATGGACCCTGTGTGATATCCACAGCTGGATTGGCCTTCGGCTGCATTTGCCGAATTTTCGGAATTGATTTGGGCCAAACAGAGGGTGGATTTGGATTCAGCGCGGGAAAACGCTTAAAAACGGCTATTTGCTTGTTTGATTTGGAGTCCGGATGCCCAAAAAACGGACCCCCGGAAGTTTCGCTGAATTTCGGTGCATGGGAGGGCCGTGGGACCGACGGCTGCCACGTGGCGGCTTGTGATTGGGCCGGTCCGCAGCGCTCGGTCCACAGAGGGGAGCGGCTGGGTGCACGGACCCGGCGCAGGGACACGTGGCGCCGCCTGATTGGCGGGCTCGTGAGGCGCGGTCCACAGGGTTTGCGCGGCGGTGCATGGACCGGGGCGGGGGGACACGTGGCATCCCCCGGTTGGTCGGTGCACGCGGCGCGGTCCACGGAACCTGAATTGGGTGCGTGGACCGGGTGCACAGGACACGTGTCGTCATGCCATTCGCGGGCTCACGAGGCGCGGTGCACCGGGTCGCGGTCGGGCGCCTCGGGGCGCGTGCGTGGCAGGCGGCCAATGCGGCGCCTGCCCGCACGTGTGACCGCGACAGTGGCAGGGCCACGTTGCGCCCTGCCACTGGCGGGCGCCACCTACCCGGTTTGAACCGGGTAGGTGCCACGCGGCGGCACCACACGCGCCCCGCACAGCTGTTTGCTGTGCGGGACACGTGTCGGTCACCGGGAGTGACACGTGGCCACTCCCGGCGCGCCCCGCACAGCTGTTTGCTGTGCGGGGTGACGTGGCGGCACCAATTTTTTCCGGGCGGCTACAGTAACCTGCCTCTGCGCCCGGATTCGGGCGCCCGAAACTTCGGGTGCGCCCGAAGTGGGGACCTTTTGGGGATTTCTTCATTTGTTTTTTCTGCTGCCTATTTAAAGGCCGAGCTCCCTTCCTCTTCGGCTTTTGGCATTTCTGAGCGTCAAACCGAGGAGAGTTCTTCACCAAAGTTGATCCTCTCTCTGTCAAACTTCCATCTGCAGAGTTCGGGGATTTTTGGGGGGCACGCTTTTTCGAGATTCTCTTTTTCTTGGCTCGGCGGCGACGTTCTTTCTTCGGTGCTTCTTCCGTCGCTCTTCGGTGTACGAGCTACCCCGACCTACTCCGACGATCTTTTTGAGCGATTTCTTCGCTGCTTGGATTCGTAACAGGTGAGGCTACGATTTTGGGTTTCACGCACAATTTTCTGATTTCGCGGTTTTCCGAGGTGTTTTCTCGTGCTCATTGGGACCCTTCTTGCTGTGAGTTTGTGGTGAGGACAGCAGCTTCTTTTGAGGATATCTTCGCGCACAGATCTCGGATCAGAACGTGCTTATAGACTTTTTTCATCTACGCGACGCATGGATCATCATATATTTTTCTGGGAATTTTTGGAGACCTTCCCGAAGGTATACACTTTTCCTTTTATCTGTACGAGAGTTTACAGTTGAATGGTTTTGGGATTATGCGCACCGATACTGTGGAATTTATAACTTGCCTACGGTGCTCGGAATTGGACGTGCAGGTACCCGTTTCGAAGCTATCGACGCGAGGATCGCTGTAGTATTTTTTCTCAGAATTTTTGGAGTTCGTTTTACAGGTGAAAAATTTCGCAGCAAGTGACTGTTTCCAGCAGATTTGTAAACCTGGATTTTTTGGATTTAAAGTATAACTGTAGCCTTATGTTGTACCCAGGAGGGATTGTGGACTGTGCTGGACCTGTTGGACCTAGAGTTGTTATTTTTTCTGGTTTTCTCAGCTGTACGACTCCGGACAGTTAGCGCCTTCAGGTGGGTGGCTTGCTTTCAAGATCTATGGACTGTACTCTAATTCTATGGATATAGAATCATGCATGTAGGGATTGGACTTGGGTAGTATGCTAGAAATAGGAATTGTTGTTCCTAGTATTATCTGTTGATCTTGTGATCTTATTACTTTCTTCTATCATGTTAAATATTCGTTATCTTGGAACCTGACCTAGCACCCCCGTCATATGTTGCATGTGTAACCAGACCAGTAGAAAACCCTCACTTGGGCTAGGGTTATTTATGCTTAGACATCCACACTTTATGTTTCATTCCGGACTTAGTGTTATCCCTCGCCCGGGTAGTGGGCCGAGCGGTCGGGACATCTTTTTAGTGTGGATGCATTTGCACTCGTGCTTGGGAGCAGAGTGAGTCTGGTAGATGTAGTGGATCGCTTGTCTGTACCGGGAACCATTTGAGATAACGGTGGTCCCGAGAGGTCTTGTTTTCCCCTGTTGGGTTGTCGCCACTGTGTCAGTGGTAGTAGTATACTAGTGTTAGCCGAACCTAGAACCCTTTTCGACATACACATGATTTTAGTCTACCAATATTTTCTTCCAAGCATCGAAGGGCCCGCTAGAGTCTGTTCTTGTTTTGATGGACAAGGCATCAGCCCTTCGGGGTTTGGGAAAAACACTTATTTTTCTAACTGATTTTCTAAAAAGAACTAAAATCGTTTAAATATGGATTTCTTCCAGATCAAAATAATTTTCAATAACAAATGTCACCTTTTCATATAAATCTCCTCACTCGAAAGGATTCGAGTGATCCGGGTTCTAGGGGCCGTTCCTTTGTCGGGACGAAAGCCGCCGGGGCCGAGCTGGAACTGTTCTTGTTTGATAGGGTGTAGGTGTAGGTCTTCCGGGACTTTCAGGCCCTGTTGGTGCTTTCTGCGTGTCGTGCCGAGGTTTTGCTCTCCCGAACTGTAAGGGGATCGGGAACTTCGATAGGCCGGAGCCTAGAGTCTGTTCTTGTTTGATAGGGTTCTAGCACCGGTCTATCGGGTTTCCGAACCCATATGGTGTCGGTCTTTCCTGTGAGTTTGGTGTTCTGTTGTGGGAGCCGTCTGTGGACGGTGGCCCCAGCTGTGTGGTTTTCCAGCCTGTAGTTGAGAGTTGTTGTTGTTGGTCGATCTTGTGATCGTGGGTTGGACTATAGCCTGCATGAGCATATTTGAGCTCGACAGAGATACGCGGATACTTTCCTCGGTGGGTCGCTCCCTCGAGAGCCACTCCGGAGTTGGGCCTGTTACTTGCTATCGCGACTTGTCGACGCCGTTCCTCTGACTGTGCCAGTTAGTGGCAGTCACGGACACCCTACGGTAGACCCGTCCTGTTGAGGATGTGCGCAGTAGGTGGGGCGCAGGTTGACTGGACCCTTGAGGGCAGTCAGTTTAGATTTGGTGAGTTTACTGTGGGTATTTAGATGCATCATGTTTCCATCTGTTCCTTTTCTTGAGCATCTAGATAGAGGCATAGTAGCTGTAGAGTTACTTTTCCGCCCTTTCATTTCAGTATTATATTGTTACTTTTTGCCTCTAGTAGACTTAGTGGGCAGACCGTCGGGCTTGTAGGCGGCACCCACTGAGAACTACTTGGGACGTAGTTCTCACACCCGTCGTGGTGTATTTTCCCACAGGGACTTCTACTCCGTTCCTGCTGTTCCTGTTGCTGCTGCTTCTGATAAGGTAAGGGAGTCGCGAGATAGTTCCCTACCAGTCGCCGTCCAGAGAGTAGATGTACCCTTATTACTTTTGAGAGTTCCTGTTGAGAGAACTTTGTATTGAGGTATAGGTTGTACTTATTTTACTGCTCGAGAGACTTTTGTACTTGTGGTGAGGACTTGTGTTGTATATAGTTTTAATTCTAGCAGTTTTACTTTCAGCTCTGATATCTGCATAGTATAGATGCTCTTTTGCAGGTTAGTCGCTTCGTCTATACGGGCTTCCCGTATGGGCGGCGGATCTGTTGGCGAGCCGCCCGCGGGGTCGCAGTTCCGACGCCGGGGCGTGACAAGGTTGCTTTGTCAACCTTTCGTACCATGCTCGCGGTGCTTGTTTAAACCGTAAAGAGCCTTTTTCAAACGAAAAACATGGTTAGGTAGTTTACAGTCTACAAAGCCTTTCGGTTGAGCCCCATAAACTTCCTCATTTAAAAACCCATTTAAAAACGCGCTCTTAA
>JAQNDB010001113.1:0-56415 GCA_029204045.2 Tillandsia leiboldiana
TCAACCTATACCTTGTGAAAATTGTTATTAAATTATTGGTGGAGAATGATTGTGATAGTTATATGTGTAATGATGTGGGTTTAACTTTATGTGAGGACCATTGAGGGGAGATGATTTACATTGCTTGGTTGCTTATTGAGACAGGCCGTGGTTTGATTTTAATTTGGAATGGTTTATGTGAGGTATTGGTTTTGGGGATTCTTAAGTCGCCACTTGTTGATTTAATTATAGGTTGTTTCGATCTTTAACCTACAATGGGTAATGATGTTGGGCAGAGATGTGATTGTTTAACCTATCTATGTGAGAATACTTAATTGATTGATCTTCGATCTAGCTTATGAAAAATGGGTGTTGATGTTTGATTATTGATCTAGTTGATGTGCAATCGACCTATCGTTTGACGCTTAATTCACTCATAAAAAGATGATTATCATTGTGAGATGAGCCTATTCCTTATGAGACTAAGCTTTGTTAATGATTCCTAATTCCTACAAATGAGATGGGATGTTGTTGGTATATCCTATGGCAACCTAGGTGAGATCAATAAAGTTGTTGAACCTTAGTCTATTCATTGGTGATAGTGGATTGAATGACCATATTCAAGTAATGTTAAATGATCTTTGGCAAGTCTATATGTGAATGGATGTTTCATTTGAGGGTGGTTAGTGGTTTGTGGTGAGAATAACTGACTACATTTAATCTTGATCTATCTATGTGAGATTCACTCTTTATGAAAGTAATGATTGTCATTTATCTCCTGATTCATGTTGGTGGGAAACCATGTTGGATACTATTCTCACTTATTTCCAAATGTGAAAGGTGCATACTTGTGTAGACTTGATGTATGCTATGTTAACATCCAATCCTTTATGAGATTGATTATGTAATTTGGATAGCATGCTCTAATAAATGTAAGAACATCGACACCTGTTTACTTTCATCATCTTGGGGACATCTTCATGCTTGTATGGTCATCTAGATAGCCACCTTTTTCTTGCTACACTATCATGTTGGACTTGACTTAGAGAAACCATGCTTTATACTTTCTCCTTTCATTTTAGACTCTGGGTATTTGTGGCTCGGGTGCGAGCAGGAGAGTTTGGGATAGTGTAGTCAGGTTTCGGGGATTTTGGACAGGCAGGGCCTGATGGCAGGGATTGCGGCAACCGCGAACTGTGGGCGGTTGACCGGGTTATTATTATTACAGCAGATGTGGAGTGAGGGATCGGGCTTCCTTAGTGGATGGTTTTTTCCCACTTACTTAGAGTCTTGATCCAGTCCTGCTGACTTATGATACCTATGTTACTGGATACTGAGATACTTTACTCGTGTGGGTCCTCCCCTCGAGGCCACTCCGGAGTAGGCTTTAGACCGTGTTGGGTGCCGTCAGACCGTGTTGGGTTCCGGTCATTGGACAGTGGAGACCCTGAGTTCGTGAGATTGATGACAGAGCAGGCAGCACCAGTTGTCACGCCCCGGGGTCGAAACTGCGACCCGGGCTCGCCAACAGATCCGCCACCTATGCCAAACCCGCATAGGCGAAGCGTCCTACCTGCAAAAAGAACTACAGCTAACAGATATCAGAGCTAAAAGATAAGACTGCTGTAGAATAAAATCAACCACTGTACAACTGAAGATAAAACAACAAGGTCCATCTCCCAAAAATGATAAACATACATTAACCTCGAGTACAAAACTCATAGCTCAACAGGGAGATATCTCAAATAAAACATCAGTGTACAAGCTCTCAATACATCATATCCTCACTACATCAGTCTCTCAAAAGAGGAAATAAATACCAATCTACCGGCTATACTGAAGATCTCCTCCAAAGGGGTTACCGCTACTCTCCAAAGATGGGTCTGGATCTAGCCGCTACTCCTCCCTCACCCCGCACACAGCAACCACAGAACGGCACAACCCGCCAAGACTCTGCAACAAAGAGGAGAAAGGACAAAGGGGGGAAAACCCCCAACGGGCGTGAGAACTACGCAATAAGGGAGTTCTCAGTGGGTATCGCCACTAGGCCCGACGATCTGCCCACCAAGACTACTAGAGGCAAAAGATAACCGATGCAGTAAAACTGAAAGAAGAAGCTGGAAACACTCTACAGCTACCATGCCTCTATCCAAATGCTCAAATGGGGAAACTCTGATGAAGATATGCAACACTCGCACACGAGGTGCTCAACAGACCCAATCGAGCTGACTGCCACATCGGGTCCAGTCAAACCTGCGCCTACCTACAACCACCTCCCGCTGACGGGCAGGAATTACGTAGGGCATCCAAACGACTAACTCGCTATTGAGTAGTGGCTCATGCAGGCTATAGTCATAATCCATGCTCTCTCTCTCAAACGGATAGACTCAAGATGCTCAACCTCTCACCCAATGGTCACAAAGAACTCACAACGACCACGGGACCACCGTCAAACCCCGACGGTTCCCAACAATACTAGCACTGGTCTAAACACAGCTACTAGACTCCACTCGGTCCCCCAGGCACGAGTGTAACAAAAAGTATCTGCCTGAATAAACCCAATCGATAGACCAGTAATCACTGGTACTGCCTGCTCTGCTGCGACGGGTATGCCAGCCTACGCATAACACCGAAGCACAAGGAGTCCCCAGGACTCAAGAACCCTGCCTGGTGCCCGGCGCTCACACCCTGGAAAGCCTACTCCGGAGTGGCACTCGAGGGGAGCGACCCACACGAGTAAAGTATCACTGTATCAAGCATCACTGTATCGAGTATCTCTGTAACCACTGTCTCATAATAGCAGGACTGGATCAAGACTATGATCAAAGTGGAAACTCCGTCCACTAACAACCCCGATCTGATGCAATAGTACTCAAAAAGTGGGAACCACCATCCACTAGAACAGATCTGATACCCAATCTGATGCAATAGTCAACATCCGGTCAACCGAGCAAAGTCCGCGGTCACCGCAATAACCCACAACCCACAATTGGGTAAGTTAATTCAAGATCCGGTCAACCGCCTACTGTCCGCGGTTGCCGCAATAACCACAATCCACAATTGGTGTAAATTAATCAAGATCCGGTCAACCGGCCTACTTGTCCGCGGTTGCCGCAATAACCCACAATCCACAATGGGTAAATAATCAAGCACACCCTGTCTCCTGACCCTAAGGTCCCGCTACACTATCCCAAACCTCTGCTCGAACCCGAGCAAACATGACTCGAAAAGTCTAAATAAAAAGGAGAAAGAAAGCAATCAGGTTTCTCCTAAGTCAATTCCAAAATGTAGTGCAGCAGTAAAAGATGGCCTAACTATATGTCCATACACATATGTCCATACAAGCCTGCATTTGTTCTCAAGAAGAATAAAGAAAATAAACCTCATGCCAAAAATTATCAATGACCATACCTAGTCCATAATTCTCAATCCATAATGGCTCCTTAGAGTAGAACCTGCACATAACTACATAATCCTATCCCAATGCATAAACCATCCTCATAAAAGGTTATGTGCTAATATGGCATGATAATTAATCATATAGGGATCCTTGCCTTAGATAAGCTTCCACTAATCATCAACATGACTATTTGATTAATACCATTGTCATACTGGAATAATTCACTTGCAATTTCATAAAAATCCCATTGTTTAAACTTACCCGATCAATCCCAGCTATTGTTACCATTCACCTGCATGCAATGCTAGCATATGAAAATTTAGAGAACCGTCCACCGGTTCCGGGAATAAGGCACCCACCTGAAAAGCGGACTGTCCCAAGCCCCAACAGCTGAAAACACCAAATAACTCCAATCCTTGCCTCCAAATAGTTCAGCACACCCGTAACACTCCTGGCACAAATACAAAGTCCACTAATTACACTAGGCTCCCAATTATAGCAACTTAAAAACCACATACAACCTCGAATTCTGAACTGTTAAATTATCACCTGCAGATAGTGCCCAGAAAATTCCAATAAAATATCACAGCAATCCTTGCGTCGATAGCTTTCGAAACGGTACCTTGCACGCCCAAATCGGAGTTCGGTAAGTCAAGATAAAAATTCGGCAAGGGGGTACACTCATACAAAAATCTGAGTTAAAACTGTACACTGTTCACTGAGAAAACAGTAATTTTCACCTCTGATGAAATCTCAGAAAATCCAAGAAAAATACGAGCGCGTTCCTTGCGATCTGTAGATGAAAAAGTTGTATAAGCTCGTTTCCGGCTGACGCTTGTGCGCAAAGATATGGCCAAAACACCTCGATGCTGTCCCACAAAGCCAAACAGAAAATGGGTCACAGCGTTGCCTCGGGATCCGTGCCAAAAACTCGCAACAGGAAAGCGCGATCAATATGAAAGATGAAGCCCTACCTCTTAGGAGTCTGTCGGCGCAAGAATCACAGAAAAAGGAGCTCGGGGTAGTCCAGGGGAGCCAAAACACTGTCGCTGCGCCGAAGAAGAACACTAGAAAGCAACATCGCGCCGCACCGTAAAATCCAGAAACCTCGGGATGCATGCTCCAAAAATCGTTGAACTTGGCAGGAAGATCAAGCACAAAGAGGTGAAAAAACTTTGCTTGAGGGGGCTCGGGCAGAGAGTGAGAGGGTTGAGAGAAAAAGGCAAAGGAAGGGGGCTCGGGTTGCCTTTAAATAGGCTGAGGAAACAATTGGGATAATTCCCAATAAGTCCCGAGTTTCGGGCGCCCGGAAATTTCCGGGCGCGCACAGTGCGGCCCGGCCCACAACTTTCGGGCGCGCACAGTGCGGCCCGGTCCACCACACAGTCCAGCCCATTACTCCCCTGGGCCCCCACTGCACCCGGTGCAACCTGCACCAGCGAATGGCGACGCGACACGTGGCCCGGCAACCCGTGCACCACGCACGTCGCGCCGTGGACCGCGCACGTCGCGGCTGACCCGGGCCGTACGGCCACCTGCCCCGCCGTACGGCCACCTGCCCCCCGGCCACCCACTCCACCGGTTGCGTGGACCGGGAGCACAGCACCGAACCAATAACCTCACGCCACGTGTCCACCCGGTCCACCGTGCACCCTGACCAAATTCCGTGGACCGCGTCTGCAGCACCGGCCAACCGCAAAGCGCCACGTGGCCCGCCCCCGGCGCATGACCTCCGCGGTGGACCGCGCGCCTGCCCGCGCTCCCGGGCGCCTGCCCGCGCCCTGCCCCGCACCCTGTGCCGCCGCCTGCCGCCTGCCCGAGGCGGCGCCGCCGCCCGCCGGCGCTGCCCGCCGCCGCCGGCGATCGCCGGAAACACTGTTCCGGCGTGAACAGTAACCGCAGCCCAAAAATAGTAAGTAAATAGCCCATCTTGACCATTTTCGCGCGCTGATTCCAAAAACGACGTCCATTTCGCCAAAATCCGCCTCTAAAATTTGCCGGAGGCTCCCGGAAAGGTAATTTTAATCCGAATTCCGCGCCGAGCCAAAATTGATATCCACTCCTCGCGGTAAACTGTTCTAAACATCCGATGGGGTCCCCCGATTACCTACGAGATCCATTTTAAGCCCTGAGTCCATCACTTGTGTCCAAACTGGCGCGCGAACACCGCCGACATGCCACGTAGGCTTCCAGAAGCTGCTGGTCACACTGTAGAAGCCCTGCAAAGATCCGGGTCACCACATCCTCCCCTACTAGAAGAAAGTTTCGTCCTCGAAACTAAGGCAACTCCCAAGGAGTCCCAGAAACCAGGGGTCAATACTCAACACCGTCGTCTCCAGCCCCCAAGTCACCTAACACTCCCCGTGATTACTCCTCAGCAACAACAACAGCAACAACCAGTACGGCATAGCCCGATTGCGCAATTCCCTCACCTCACGAGTCGGAATTCGCAACGGCGTCCCTCGTACTCCAAACTCTCACAGACCCCAAAAGGAACGAGTCAAACACGGGCGAGGGGTCCAAAACATGACACTCCAGAGCTGAGACGCAGAAAAACCCCAAAACTCCAACAAAAGGCGGGGGAAAAAGGAACAAACAGCCTGAGTAACACGCTCTAAAATCACTCTCAAGAGCCAGCTCAACCAAAGCGACCCGAATCACATCCACACAAACACCTGCACAGAAAAGGGGCCCAAACAAGCAGGGGTTCACACTCGGTCGCCCTCAAAACTCAACCACCTAAGTGGATTGCTCAGCCGCAGCCTTTCATCAAAGGGATCCTCAGGGACACAACTCAAACCCTGCACACAAGGATGGCCCCACACAGTGCCAGCTATGGAACCGTCAAACTCGACTCCCAAATAGCTCTTCTGCTCCAGGCATCCGCCACCACAGTGGCTCTGTCGGGGTGATACTGGACGCTCACAAAATCCAATGGTGGCTCTACAGCCACTACGGGAGGTATCACTATAACTCACAAATCCATCTCCCACCACTGACTAGGTTAGAATCGGCGCTGGTACCAATCTCATCACCCGGTCATCAAGCTCTGCTGGCACTATCCAGTCCAAAACTCCTCACCCCAACAATGACCGTCGATCTCGGCCAGTCTTAAATAGCATCCACTTTGGCCAAATTCCCACCGCCGCCCCTTCGGCTAGAAGAAGTAATCTAGGAAGATATGCTCTCGAAGCTAAAACTTGCACCACAACGACATGGCAAAAAGCTTCTTCCCCACAGACCTTGCCACACCACATACAAATGCTGCACAAGCTCTAAACACTCAGGGAGGGGGGTAAAACCAAAATATTCCTGGAGGATGCCGCTATCAAACCATTCAAGGCCAACTGAAACACAGAATTCCTCAATCTAGAGGCAACAGGGCATTAGTCAATCCATTGGCTTCACTGTACTCGTAATGCTCCTACTGTGTCTTGAACACCATCTAGACAATGCCCTCAGCTGAAATTCCAACTTGGCGCAGGCATCAAACAATAACTGCCGGAATATAGCTCCTTCAAAAGGTTCTAAATAATACCTGGACCTGCCTGGACTCCAATCCCAAAGGCTCTCACCGTCGTGTATCAACGACGTGGCACTAGGTCAAACAGACCCTCTATCCAACAGATCCCTGCACCGGTGCGATCAAATCTCCCAGCTCTTACCGATAATCCAAGTGGTGCTATTGAGGTTGGCGCGGTTTCCAGAACCACGTCAACCGCAATCAAAATCCCTAACAGGCGGCATAATCATCAACTCGAGTGGACTCACACCCGGGATTTCGCAGCAATAGAAATATCCTTTGGTCCCGGCGCCACCATAAGCTCCTCTCACACAGTCGCTAAACCCTGTGTGCTCGAACAATCTCCCCATAACAAGCCTCCTTGTCTGCCTCGCAAAAGTCACAATCAGCACCCTCTCTGCACTTAACCATCCAGTGGTGCCGTGCCAACCAAACCCAAGCACTGGGTCAAAACATCGAACAGCCACCCATAACAAGAGGTTTGCTGGTATAACTCATGGTCTCAACGACACTGAACAAAACCCACAAGCCTCCTTCACATGCATAAAACCGATGATGTTCTGTACCTCTAGTGCACGTGGTAATAACTCTGCCTTTAGTCCATGCCGGAAAGCGAGGTGCACTAACTCCGACTGCTGTGATGGAATCACACCTGCAACAACCCGATCCACTGCCGTGGCGCCCTCCAACCAGGCGGCACAAGCTCATCCACACGATGCAAGCGGTTGTCGCTTAGTCCATCAGAAAATATCCCATCAATCACAAGGGAGCACGACCTCTGTCTCTGCTCACGCTGAGGCAACAGATACGATCCTCCGCAGACAACAAAACCACGCTACCGTTGCGCTACTCTGATATAGACACTGATACAGCCATCGGGGTCCGCCCGATCCCCAACATCTCAGAAGTCCATCATTGCAACCGTCATAAGACAAAACACCATTAATCCATGCAATTCCCTATACACTTATCCTTGCTAAGCTCACCCCTCAATCCCATATGATACAATCAAAATAAGCAAGTTATAAATCACAAAGGGTAGAATTCCCTTGGGTAAGCTTTGCATTAACCATCCACAAGGATATCCACCACCCAGGAAAGCAAAACGAAAATGCCTCTGCCTGCCGATCTGTCCTCCATCACCTAGCGCCAAGCGCCTCCCTCCAGAACTCGCCTCTAGCGGCAGATCCCCATCCAAGGAACTGCAGTATCCAGCTCCAAACACAATGCCTACTCCGACGAGGCATCCACAGTCCAAAACCCGAACATGAGGGACCGAAAAGAAACTAAAGAGTATCCTGGCGCAATCCACTCCCAATCTCACTTATCCTATGTGCCTCGTCCCTCGAAACCTGGAGCACCGGTTCAACAACTGCAAAAACTCTCTAGCACAGGGAGGCTCTCAATTGATCACTCCATCACCCCCAACCACGACTCTGCCTCCAAAGGCTCCAAGCTCAATCTTACGAGTCGGGGTGGTTCATCTGCCAAATCTGGCTCACTAAATCAAACATGCCCCACAGCTCCTCTGCTGTCAACCATCCACCCTACCTCAGTGCCTTGGCACTAAACATTGGCACGGAGGGGGCCACTCGCTCTATTGGCACTACAGAAATCCCTGCCGCTGAGGGTACTACATCCTGGTGGTCTCAAAAGAAAAGTACAGTCGGGCTGCCCACTGCTCTGACAACTGCGTCACCAAACTAGCTGCTCACTCTGCCGCTGGTATGCCTCTGACAATCCTGTCATCTGGGTCCGGAGTTCTCTGACCTCAATCCGGGTATCCGGCCCAAAACCAACCGCTCAAGCTCAACTGCCATGACAGGATGCACAAGGGTCCCAAACCCAGCGTCGGGGAGACACCGCTCGCCACGACGAAACCACAAATCAGTACACCACAACGCTCGACCCAATCCAGCGAAAGTCTAGAGCATGTCACCCATTCCATAGCGTTATGTTGTCTGCAGCCAACATAACTACTTAGGAGAATAAACATGCCAATCACTCATCCCGTCCCTCGGGAGAGGTGCAAAACTCAATCAGGACTCTCGCTACAAATCACGACTCTCACGAAGTCATCCTAGGGTCCAACCACAAGCCTAGGGTTTCCTAAGTCCCAACTGACCTATCCCTAAGCTCTGATACCAACTAATCTGTCACGCCCCGGGGTCGAAACTGCGACCCGGGCTCGCCAACAGATCCGCCACCTATGCCAAACCCGCATAGGCGAAGCGTCCTACCTGCAAAAAGAACTACAGCTAACAGATATCAGAGCTAAAAGATAAGACTGCTGTAGAATAAAATCAACCACTGTACAACTGAAGATAAAACAACAAGGTCCATCTCCCAAAAATGATAAACATACATTAACCTCGAGTACAAAACTCATAGCTCAACAGGGAGATATCTCAAATAAAACATCAGTGTACAAGCTCTCAATACATCATATCCTCACTACATCAGTCTCTCAAAAGAGGAAATAAATACCAATCTACCGACTATACTGAAGATCTCCTCCAAAGGGGGGTACCGCTACTCTCCAAAGATGGGTCTGGATCTAGCCCGCTACTCCCTCACCCCGCACAGCAACCACAGAACGGCAACACCCGCCAAGACTCTGCAAAACAAAGAGGAGAAAGGACAAAGGGGGGAAAACCCCCAACGGGCGTGAGAACTACGCAATAAGGGAGTTCTCAGTGGGTATCGCCACTAGGCCCGACGATCTGCCCACCAAGACTACTAGAGGCAAAAGATAACCGATGCAGTAAAACTGAAAGAAGAAGCTGGAAACACTCTACAGCTACCATGCCTCTATCCAAATGCTCAAATGGGGAAACTCTGATGAAGATATGCAACACTCGCACACGAGGTGCTCAACAGACCCAATCGAGCTGACTGCCACATCGGGTCCAGTCAAACCTGCGCCCACCTACAACCATCTCCCGCTGACGGGCAGGAATTACGTAGGGCGTCCAAACGGACTAACTCGCTATTGAGTAGTGGCTCATGCAGGCTATAGTCATAATCCATGCTCTCTCTCTTAGAACGGATAGACTCAAGATGCTCAACCTCTCACCCAATGGTCACAAAGAACTCACAACGACCACGGGACCACCGTCAAACCCCGACGGTTCCCAACAATACTAGCACTGGTCTAAACACAGCTACTAGACTCCACTCGGTCCCCCAGGCACGAGTGTAACAAAAAGTATCTGCCTGAATAAACCCAATCGATAGACCAGTAATCACTGGTACTGCCTGCTCTGCTGCGACGGGTATGCCAGCCTACGCATAACACCGAAGCACAAGGAGTCCCCAGGACTCAAGAACCCTGCCTGGTGCCCGGCGCTCACACCGTGGAAAGCCTACTCCGGAGTGGCACTCGAGGGGAGCGACCCACACGAGTAAAGTATCACTGTATCAAGCATCACTGTATCGAGTATCTCTGTAACCACTGTCTCATAATAGCAGGACTGGATCAAGACTATGATCAAAGTGGGAAACTCCGTCCACTAACAAAACCCCGATCTGATGCAATAGTACTCAAAAAGTGGGAACCACCATCCACTAGAACAGATCTGATACCCAATCTGATGCAATAGTCAACATCCGGTCAACCGCCCAAAGTCCGCGGTCACCGCAATAACCCATAGCCCACAATTGGGTAAATTAATCAAGATCCGGTCAACCGCCTACTGTCCGCGGTTGCCGCAATAACCCACAATCCACAATTGGGTAAATTAATCAAGATCCGGTCAACCGCCTACTGTCCGCGGTTGCCGCAATAACCCACAATCCACAATTGGGTAAATTAATCAAGCACACCCTGTCTCTGACCCTAAGGTCCCAGCTACACTATCCCAAACCTCTGCTCGAACCCGAGCAACATGACTCGAAAGTCTAAATAAAAAGGAGAAAGAAAGCAATCATGGTTTCTCCTAAGTCAAATTCCAATATGTAGTGCAGCAGTAAAAGATGGCCTAACTATATGTCCATACACATATGTCCATACAAGCATGCATTTGTTCTCAAGAAGAATAAAGAAAATAAACCTCATGCCAAAATTATCAATGACCATACCTGTCCATAATTCTCAATCCATAATGGCTCCTCAGAGTAGAACCTGCACATAACTACATAATCCTATCCCAATGCATAAACCATCCTCATAAAAGGTTATGTGCTAATATGGCATGATAATTAATCATATAGGGTATCCTTGCCTTAGATAAGCTTCCACTAATCATCAACATGACTATTTGATTAATACCATTGTCATACTGTGAATAATTCACTTGCAATTTCCATAAAATCCTCATTGTTAAACTTACCGATCAATCCCAGCTATTGTACCATTCACCTGCATGCAATGCTAGCATATGAAAATTTAGAGAACCGTCCACCGGTTCCGGGAATAAGGCACCCACCTGAAAAGCGGACTGTCCAAAGCCCAACAGCTGAAAACACCAAATAACTCCAATCCCTTGCTCCAATAAGTTCAGCACACCCGTAACACTCCTGGCACAATACAAAGTCCACTAATTACACTAGGCTCCCAATTATAGCACTTAAAACCACATACAACCTCGAATTCTGAACTGTTAAATTATCACCTGCAGATAGTGCCCAGAAAATTCCAATAAAAATATCACAGCAATCCTTGCGTCGATAGCTTCGAAACGGTACCTTGCACGCCCAAATCGGAGTTCGGTAAGTCAAGATAAAAATTCGGCAAGGGGGTACACTCATACAAAAATCTGAGTTAAAACTGTACACTGTTCACTGAGAAAACAGTAATTTTCACCTCTGATGAAATCTCAGAAAAATCCAAGAAAAATACGAGCGCGTTCCTTGCGATCTGTAGATGAAAAAGTTGTATAAGCTCGTTTCCGGCTGACGCTTGTGCGCAAAGATATGGCCAAAACACCTCGATGCTGTCCCACAAAGCCAAACAGAAAATGGGTCACAGCGTTGCCTCGGGATCCGTGCCAAAAACTCGCAACAGGAAAGCGCGATCAATATGAAAGATGAAGCCCTACCTCTTAGGAGTCTGTCGGCGCAAGAATCACAGAAAAAGGAGCTCGGGGTAGTCCAGGGGAGCCAAAACACTGTCGCTGCGCCGAAGAAGAACACTAGAAAGCAACATCGCGCCGCACCGTAAAATCTAGAACCTCGGGATGCATGCTCCAAAAATCGTTGAACTTGGCAGGAAGATCAAGCACAAAGAGGTGAAAAACTTTGCTTGAGGGGGCTCGGGCAGAGAGTGAGAGGGTTGAGAGAAAAAGGCAAAGGAAGGGGGCTCGGGTTGCCTTTAAATAGGCTGAGGAAACAATTGGGATAATTCCCAATAAGTCCCGAGTTTCGGGCGCCCGGAAATTTCCGGGCGCGCACAGTGCGGCCCGGCCCACAACTTTCGGGCGCGCACAGTGCGGCCCGGTCCACCACACAGTCCAGCCCATTACTCCCCTGGGCCCCCACTGCACCCGGTGCACCTGCACCAGCGAATGGCGACGCGACACGTGGCCCGGCAACCCGTGCACCACGCACGTCGCGCCGTGGACCGCGCACGTCGCGGCTGACCCGGGCCGTACGGCCACCTGCCCCGCCGTACGGCCACATGCCCCCCGGCCACCCACTCCACCGGTTGCGTGGACCGGGAGCACAGCACCGAACCAATAACCTCACGCCACGTGTCCACCCGGTCCACCGTGCACCCTGACCAAATTCCGTGGACCGCGTCTGCAGCACCGGCCAACCGCAAAGCGCCACGTGGCCCGCCCCCCGGCGCACGACCTCCGCGGTGGACCGCGCGCCTGCCCGCGCTCCCGGGCGCCTGCCCGCGCCCTGCCCGCACCCTGTGCCGCCGCCTGCCGCCTGCCCGAGGCGGCGCCGCCGCCCGCCGGCGCTGCCCGCCGCCGCCGGCGATCGCCGGAAACACTGTTCCGGCGTGAACAGTAACCGCAGCCCAAAAACAGTAAGTAAATAGCCCATCTTGACCGTTTTCGCGCGCTGATTCCAAAAACGACGTCCATTTCGCCAAAATCCGCCTCTAAAATTTGCCGGAGGCTCCCGGAAAGGTAATTTTAATCCGAATTCCGCGCCGAGCCAAAATTTGATATCCACTCCTCGCGTAAACTGTTCTAAACATCCGATGGGGTCCCCCGATTACCTACGAGATCCATTTTAAGCCCTGAGTCCATCACTTGTGTCCAAACTGGCGCGCGAACACCGCCGACATGCCACGTAGGCTTCCAGAAGCTGCTGGTCACACTGTAGAAGCCCTGCAAAGATCCGGGTCACCACACCAGTGTTTACTGGTGTATTGATTGGGTTTGGTCAGGCAGGCTTTGACTTTCTCAGGCATACTTTTAGCTATTCTTTTAGCTGGGCATTCTAGAGGCATTTTAGTGGTAGCTCTCTTTTATCAGTAGTTCTGTTTATAGCTTACCACCTCTCTTATTCTTTTTCTTGCCTCTGGTAGACTTGTGGGTACGTCGGGGTTTGAGGCTTTACCCACAGGGGGAGGCTACTGGTTTTACTAGTGGTTCTCACCCCCATTGTTGTTTTTCCCCTTTCCTCCCTTTGTTTTGCAGTGTCTGCTGCGGGAGTTGCAGATCTTCGGTTGACGGTTCGAGGCGACGGAGTCGCGAGATATATCCCTACCAGTGTTGATTCCTACAGTGGGATAGATGTACCAACCCGGATTGTGGGTTTCGCTGTACTCAGTTGTATTTTATTATTTTAGTTATCTCCCTTTTTGGATTTATAGATGTTGTATAGGTGGCTTTTACTTGTATTACAGTTTCGGTGGATCAGATTATTGTATTATTATTTTTGGGAGATTGATATTGTACTTTTATTTTTCAGTTGTACAGTGATTCAGGTTTTTATTACAGCAGTTTTTCTTCAGCTCTGATATCTGTTTAGTCGTTAGATGGTACTTTGCAGGTTGAACGCTTCGCTTATGCGGGGTTCCGCATAGGTGGCGGATCTGTTGGCGAGCCCGGGTCGCAGTTTCGACCCCCGGGGCGTGACACATGTCCCATGTCCAGTTTTTGATTTTTATGCAATTAAAAATTCATCCAAGTGTTTCTACACTATAAGAAGTATTCGGATCACCAAAAATAATTAGTTAAACATACCTGATCCCTTTGAATTCTTCTTTCTTGAGATTGAGATATATAATCCAAACTTCTTAACCTTCAATCTTCAAGACTCAATACTTTCACGAAATGCGCCAAAATAAAATCCTTTACAATCTCCCCCTTTGGCGGTTTCGTGACAAAACACAAATCCACTTAAGAAAATTCAAAAAGATATTTTTGTTGCTATCACCATACAACAAAAATTTACAATGGAGATCCAAAATAAAATACATGAGATAAACTCCTAAAACAGACTCTAGACTTAGACATCTGCACTCTCTGCAAAAAGAAATCATCCTTGACAAAAGAGATCGTTAGATACCTCAAGGATATTTAGCATTCAAAACCTAACAGAGATAGAGTTTATACTCATCATGACATTCACGAATTCAGATATGTAATAAGATCACAATCAAACATCGACATATCTTCTAAGCAATAAGATTCCAAATGTCGTAACTTTGTTTGTAATCAAACAACTTGTTAGTAATAATACATGCCCAAATAGTTAGTCGAATAGTTAGTCGAGACATGCATGCAATCACAATACAAAACCAAAGTTGAGTTGACATACTTACCTTCTATTGGGTTATATATAATTGGATCTAAATAGGGGAAAAAACACCTAGAGGGGGGTGAATAGGTGTAAACAATAAACACTCAAAAATCTTTGCGATATAAAACCCAATGCGGAAAAATAAATAACACGCAGAGATTTTTACGTGGAAAACTCCAAACCGGAGTAAAAAACCACGGGACCGATAACACGGTGAAATCCACTAGAATTATAACACGTACAAAGGTGATATACCGTACTCACAGACGACTCAACCTTTTTCCATACGCTCCTAGTTGATCTTCTCCGCTTGCTCCGCAACGCTTCTCGAATCCACGATCTGCGTCCAACGCCGAATCCACGGCGTCCAACGCCGAATTCACGGCGTCCAACGTCGACTCCACGACGTCCGACCGAATCCATGGTCTTCACCCAGTAGCACGCTTCGAATCCATGAACGTACCTCGCTCCGAATCCACGAGAGCGGTTGCACCTTGAATCCACAAGGCCACGCGAGTCCACGCGCCGATTTTGGGAAAATCGTTGTTTTTTGGGTGGTGATGATCCGCCGAATACTTAGATTAGAAATAGATCGGAAATACCATCTAAGTATTCATTAATTTGATTCTACTCAAAATCTGAGTTTGAAAAACCTAGAATCAAATTAATAATATAGATGAAGAAACATAGAATTAAATCTAGTATTTCCTTTCTTCTCTATATGTGGATTTTTCTATTTCGGTTGTATTTTTCGCTTTTTGCGTCGTACCCTAAAAGATGAATTAAAGGGTCTATATATAGGTTAGAAACCGTTGGAAGAGGATAAGAATGAAAAACTAACCTTTTCTGGAATTTTTCAGGACGGCGATCCGGATCGGATTTCGGCGATCCTGATTACAGTAACGAGACAGGCAGTTTCCAGAAAAACAAAGGTTCGGGATCCGGATCGAAGTGCCTGATCCGGATCGTTCATACAATTCACCAAACACCAATGTTCGGGATCCGGATTGAAATGCCTGATCCGGATCGTTCATATATTTTGGTAAAAACCAGTGTTCGGGATCCGGATCAAAAGAGGCTACGATCCGGATTGAATTTGCGTATGAACTAACACCCTTCGGGATCCGGATCGAAGTGCCTGATCCGGATCCTGAACATGTCCCATGTCCAGTTTTTGATTTTTAAGCAATTAAAAATTCATCCAAGTGTTTCTACACTATAAGAAGTATTCGGATCACCAAAAATAATTAGTTAAACATACCTGATCCTTTTGAATTCTTCTTTCTTGAGATTGAGTTATATGATCCAACCTTCTTTATCTTCAATCTTCAGGACTTAACCGAATTCACGAAATACGCCAACTCAAATTCCGTAACAATCTCCCCCTTTGGCGGTTTCGTGACAAAAGACAAATCCACTCAAGAAAATTCAAAAAGATATTTTTGTTGCTATCACCATACAACAAAAATTTACAATGGAGATCCAAAATAAAATAGATACATGAGTTAAACTCCTAAAACAGACTCTAGACTTAGACATCTGTGCTCTCTGCAAAAGAAATCATTCTTGATAAAAGAAATCGTTAGATACCTCAAGAATTTTATGTCATTCAAAAACCACACACAGAGATGAAGTTTATACTCATTTATACTTACCATGACATTTATATATTCAGATATGTAATTTGATCATAGTTAAAAACCAACATATCTTCTATGCAATCAAAATCCAAATGTCACAAAATTGTTAGTCAACATCAACTTGTTAGTTATATTACATGCCCAAATAGTTAATCAAATAGTTAGTCGAGGCATGCATTCAATCACAAAAGAAAAACACAAGTTGTGATACTTACCTTCATCGTTCAAAGTTCAGAGTTCACATATCATTGTTCGTTTCTCTCTCCCCCTTTTTGTCACAAAGTTAGCCAAAATTACAAAAATAATAAGGAGAGTTAAAAAGTTCAAAGTGTAGAGAAAAATGAAAGAACTAAACTATAAAAATCTGCAAAACAAAAAAAATATTAAAAGAAGTCAATCATCAGATTCAGAGTCTTCAGAGCTCGTGCAGCCCATCTTAGAGAACATCTTTTTCACCAGCTTGTTCATTGAATTGACCTTCTTAGTTAAGGTAATATGAGCTGCCGTGATGAGCTCAAGCTCATTGGAAATTCTCTTCTGTTCCTTCGAAATCTGTTCCTGCTCAAAGGATAATCGTTGTTGTTCTTTGCAGATGGATGAGACTGATGCTTCATCCGCTGGTGCGGGTGCTGGTTGTGATAGTGATGCGGAAGTGCCGGTACTGGGTTTCGTTCCGCATGGAGGAACTGGAGTGACATGAGGCAACTTATGAAGGGACTTGACAATGGTGGACTCATCGATCATGCCCAAGCAGTGATGATAAGTTGTTGAACTAATATCAACCTGAAATTTCTTTAAAATCCTCATTATAATTAATGGAAATGGGATTCTTTCAGTGGGATGAGGATGCTCAACATATCTCGTCATTCTATTCCAAATAATGTATGGAATGTTGATATTTAATCCCATTGCCTCTGACGGATGTCCTAAGAGATACAAAAACAGCATTCGATCCCATCTCAAGACTTTCGTCTGCATATTTGGAAGGATATTGTAACATGTGATGAAGTTTAGGAACCAGTACTCAAGACGAAGTTCTTTGGATTTGATAGATTTCTCTGTTGATTGAGTTCCCTCCAAACATATTCCCTTTATAACCATTTGCCACAACGTGTTTGTCAAACTCTTTCCCTTCAAGTAGTTAACTCCTGTCTTGCTGGCTTGCATTCCCAAAACTTCGCCAATCAATTGTGGAGTAATTTTAAACCTTGTGCCTTGGATATTCGTGTAAAACTCCATCGGACCGTTTTCATTTTCTCGAAGGTGCTGTGCATTTGTATAGAAAGTCCTCACGTGATGCAGACAATATCCAAGCATTTTTGGGAATCGGCATACTTGAATAAGGTTTGTTTGTTCAATCAGAACACCAAACTCAGGGGAGTGGTCTCGTAGAGCCTCAATATTAACATGCCTCTCGC
Organism: Tillandsia leiboldiana; assembly: GCA_029204045.2. Lineage (NCBI taxonomy): Eukaryota > Viridiplantae > Streptophyta > Magnoliopsida > Poales > Bromeliaceae > Tillandsia > Tillandsia leiboldiana. The sequence goes on from JAQNDB010001113.1 coordinate 17,662, forward strand.
CAATGCGTTCACGATTCTCAAAAGCCCTTAGGCGATCCGCATTAATGAACACTTGTTCCTCACGGGGTGGAGAATCCGGAACTATTGGTTCGTTATTTTCGAAACCTCATGCTCGTCCAAAACGTCGAGCCAGTCTTTTTCTTTTCATCGAGATAGAGGATGTCATTGGCGCTTTACCTTTTGATGTGTCGAAAGTCTTTTGCTTAGGTTGAACAGGCATTGATTCATCATCCGACAATTTGTCCCAATCTACTTCTTGATTATCTGCTTCAGCCTCTGAATCGCTGACAAGAAGAAACTCACCTTTCCGTTGAGTTTTCTTAGCTCTTTTCAGTTTGTTTGTTGCTCGAGTGTGTACCATTGCAACTAGCAGAAAGATTATCCATGAAAACGTCATTGTTGCTATTACTTGTGAAAAGAAATCCTGTGAGCAACAACTCAAGAACACGAAAAATTGTCAATTTTCAAAAATTTGAAACATTGTACCCAAACAATCATTATCATTTAGAAAGACTAAGAATCAAATTAGTTTTGCAAAAAAAAATTTAAAAATAGATCAATCGCATGATTTTGGAAAATTCCCATTATATGCCCTAAAACCGAATTTTTTGAAATCGAAGGCCAAAAATCCGTTTATCATGAGAATATCTAGCATATAATCAAAACTAATCTACCCAGAGTTCTTATTTCAAGAGAAATTTGATCAAAAACTAATCCAAAACGAAAAAGATACAGAAATTTCAACACGTTTTGAGGGAGAACATGAAAAACTGTGAAAAACCGAGATTTTGATCAATAAAACTTACTTAGAATCGAAGAACTTGAGTTTGTAAGCTTCCAAGACGGATGAATTCTAGAGAGAGAAGCTCTGGAGACTTTGGAACAAAAGATTGAAGTAGAAAGAAATCAAACTCCTTTTGTTCTATATAAAACCCTAGCCGCGATCCGGATCAGTTCGTGAATCCGATCCGGATCGGCTACCCGCAGAGAATACCTGCGTTCGGGATCCGGATCAGCTTGTCCAATCCGGATCGGCTCCAACTTTTTCTTCAGAAAAATTCAGAAAAATTCCACAAAATCCAGAAAAAGTATGTAAGCACTTTTGTGTATCAACTTTAAATGAAAATCATCGTTTCATACAACAAGAAATAGATTATGCCAAATCTATCAATAACATCCAACAAATGAAACGAAAATTTATAAAAATTAAATCCCTTAAAGTTGAACAACTTCAATTACATCTAACTTGATCTTATGAGTAATGCCTTTAACAAATCATCAATTTGGTAAAGAAAATGAAATACCAAGATCAATAGATGTTTGAAATCCCAAATAAGTTAGATAATATATCTAGTCAATTTATTGAAGAGAGTGGCTCTTTGAGCATCTTTCATTAAAATTCCCACCTTATACCAACCTTAAAATTTTGACAGAGTCAAGTATTTCAACATGCATTTTATTTAATCAAACTTGAAAAACCTTGCTTGGTATACATGTGGTAGCTGCACACAGTACTCGGACGACCGAGGTGGTAGCTCTTTCCTCCATGTGGTGGTAGTTTTCACACTCCTCATTGGGATGTAACTCTTTCCACATCTTTTGAGCATAACACTTTTTCTTTGACTCCCCCTCAATTGGCTATCAATTATTTAAGATATAAAGTATTCAACCAAATATTGATCTCGATTTCATACTCGACTAAATAGTCAAATAAGATAAAAACTATACCAAGAGATCATTGAGAGAGAAATTGACTTTGATCAAAACAAAGATGATTTAGTTGACATAAATGATCATTGCATCAAATGAAATATTATGATATCTAAAGCATAATAAATTTCTAAACATATAAAAGGATGCAGTTAAAGTCAATAAAACTAATGCTCAATTAATGTTCTATGTCTAAGCATAGATAATGAACAAAAACACAAAAACAAAACCTAACCTAAACAAGAGTTTCAAAAAGAGGTTATTTCAAGGAAAGCATTCCAATTGCTTTACGCAAATGAATAAAACGTTTTTGATCCAAAGATTTTGTTAAAATGTCAGCTAATTGATCTTCAGTTGAAATGTAGAAAATTTGAAGAATATTTGATTCAACTAGCTCTCTAAGAAAATGATATCTAAGTTCAATGTGTTTTGTTCTTGAGTGCAACACAGGATTTTTTGAAATGTTTATAGCACTAGTGTTGTCACATAAAACAGTTACCGAAGTTGCTGAAATCCGGAAGTCGCTCAACACGCTTTTCATCCAAATGAGTTGAGTTGAACAACTACCCGCTGAGATATATTCCGCTTCGGCAGTCGAGAGTGCAATGCAGTTTTGCTTTTTACTATGCCATGCAACAAGACAATGGCCAAGATAAAAACATGCACCACTCGTACTTTTCCGATCATCCACTGATCCTGCCCAATCGGCATCTGAAAATCCTATAATGTCAAGACTTGTTCCCATAGGATACCAAATTCCGAAGTTTACAGTTCCTTTGACGTACCGGATGATCCGTTTCACCGCTTTCAGGTGATCCTCCTTTGGTGCTGACTGATATCTCGCGCAGATCCCAACACTAAAGGACATGTCCGGGCGACTAGCTGTGAGGTAGAGTAGACTTCCAATCATACTTCGATAGAGTTTCTCGTCTACACTATCACTAAGCGATTCACTTCCTAATCCCTTATTGCTAGTTCCCATAGGAGTAGGAAAATCTTTAGAATCTTCTAATCCGAATTTCTTTACCAACTCCTTTGCATACTTGGATTGACACAGATGGATGCCTTCACCATTTTGTTTCACTTGCAATCCAAGAAAGTATGTCAGTTCGCCCATCATAGACATCTCAAATTCGCTTTCCATGGTTTCTGCGAATTTAGAAGCATCATTATCCTTTGTTGCTCCAAATACAATGTCATCGACATAGATTTGCGCAACAATCAAGTTATTTTGATAATGCTTCACAAAGAGAGTCCTGTTTGCTCCCCCTCGAGTATAGCCCTTCTCCAAAAGGTGCTTTGTCAACCTTTCGTACCACGCTCGCGGTGCTTGTTTTAAACCGTAAAGAGCCTTTTCCAAACGAAAAACATGGTTAGGTAGTTTACAGTCTACAAAACCTTTCGGTTGAGCCACATAAACTTCCTCATTTAAAAACCCATTTAAAAATGCGCTCTTAACGTCCATTTGAAAGAGTTTTATTTTAAAGTGACAAGCAATAGCGAATAAGATACGAATGGAGCTACAGGGGCGAACGTTTCATCAAAGTCTATACCTTCTATTTGAGAGTAGCCTTGAGCAACTAGACGTGCTTTGTTCCTGATGATGGTACCATCCTCATTTTTCTTGTTCTTGAAAATCCATTTAGTACCGATCACATTGTGTTGCTTCGGAGGCGTCGTTAATTCCCAGACTTCGTTTCGTTCAAACTGATGGCGCTCTTCCTGCATTTCTTCAATCCAGTAGTCATCCTGAAGAGCTTCATCGACGTTCTTTGGTTCGATCATGGAAACGTAACAAGCGAATCCACAAACCAACTGCCTCCGAGTTTTGACTCCTTCTTGTGGGTCTCCAATAATGTTTGATTCAGGATGATCCTTGGAGATGCGTAACGTTTGAGGTAATGGAGTACTCGGAGGTACATGAGATGATTCCTGCACATCAGATAAACTTGAAGAACCATTAGATGCATCATTAATATTGGAAGTATTATCATGAGAAGATGCATTACAGGAGTATCATCATCAAGAGAGATATCAGGGGTAGATTTATAAGATGCAAAGTGGAAAGCTTCGTCTACTTTAACATTTATGGATTCTACAATCGTTTTAGATTCCAAGTTAAATACCCGATATGCTCTACTATTTGTAGAATAACCCATGAAAATCCCTTCGTCACTTCGAGAGTCAAATTTTCCAAGATTTTCGCGGTCACGTAAAATGTAACACCGACTCCCAAAGATACGAAAATATTTGATGTTTGGTTTTCTACAAAACCATAGTTCATATGGTGTATTTAAAGTTTCCGGGCGCAAATAAACTCGATTATGTAGTGGCCCTAATTCCCATGCAGCGTTCTTCCGATGAATCCACTGTTAGAGCACCTAGTGTTGGTGTATCTGGCCCATGGTGCATCAATGGGATGCCACAGATGGACCCTGTGTGTTATTATGAGCTGTGTAGGCCTTCGGCTGAGTTTGTCGAAATTTTGGAAAAGAATTAGGCCCAACAGAGGTCGGAAATGGATTCAGCACGGAAAAATGCTTGAAAACGGCTATTTGCTTGTTTGTTTCTGAGTCCGGATGCCCAAAAACGGACTCCCGGAAGTTTTTAGTGGAAAATGGTGCATGGGAGGGGCCGTAGACCGCCGGGATGCCACGTGGCGGCCTGTCATTGGCCTGTTCAGGATGCGCGGTCCACAGAGCTGAGCGGCGGGGTGCACAGACCCGGCGCATGGACACGTGGCACCGCCTGATTGGCGAAGGTTCAGAATTTTTGGAGGCCGCGACGACGGCGACTTCTGCATCGGGGTGCGGAGCGACGATTTACTGTTGGAGGCCCATTTTCATCGCAGTTTAGTCTGGGAGGTCTACCGGGCTACCCCGACCTTATTTTTGGACAATTTCTTCCGTGACGGTTTCGTAAGAGGTAAATCTACATTTTCCGTGTTGGACACTTTTTCTGGATCCGAGCTTTTCTTGGGGTTCTGGGTACATTTTTAACCCCCTTTGCGACTGTTGGTTGATTTGGACAGCACCTACTTGTCGGATTTTTATCTCCTTATCCGGACATCGGAATTCGACGTTTCAGGACTCTATCGACATCTACTCTTCACGTGGATCGCCGTCATATTTTTATTGGAATTTTTGGAGGAAGTTTTTCAGGTGAAAAATTCGTGTTAATGGGACTGTTCACCACAGATTTTGGGATTGTGGAATTTGTGTGGATTAAAGTGTAATTTTGGTGTATGTTTGTACCCAGGAGGTTGTGAGCACTTCTACCGTGTTGTTGGCTTGGTGGGATCTGTGATTTGACTGTTTTGGGCTTTCTCAGCTGTACGATTCCGGGCAGTTAGCACTTTCAGGTGGGTGACCTTGCTTCCAAGAACTCTGGACTGTGTACTAATTCTATGTGCGTAGGATCATGCATGTTAGAAATTGGAGTATTAGCATGTGTAAAACTGTATGTTGTATCTTGTATATCAGTTGATGAATCTTTTGATTCCTACTCTATGTTAAGTAGTGAAATCTTGGAACTTGACCTAGCACCCCTGTCATATGTATCACGTTCAGCAAGTCTGTAGAAAACTCCAACTTGGGCTAGGTTTTTACTGCTCTAGACATTCCACATCACGATACTTCATTTCACTATGGACTTAGCTTTTCCTCGCCCGAGTTGTGGGCCGAGAGGTCGGGTGGTTGTGGGATGCATTTGCACTCGTGTCTGGGGACCGAGTGGAGTTGATAGCAGTCTGTAGATCTGATTTCTTTGGGAGAGTGATAGTGATGGTAGATCTGGGTTCTTGGAAACTGTCAGAGTGACAGTGAGTCTCAGCTGTGTAGATTCCAGCTAGTGAGTGAGTTAGTGATTTGTTTGTTAGCCGATCTTGTTGATCGAGGATTTGGATCATAGCCTGCATGAGCCACATTTGAGCTTTACAGAGATACTTTACAGAGATACTTGTTATGGGTTACTTTGACTCGAGCGGGTCGCTCCCCTCGAGTGCCACTCCGGAGTAGGCGAGACCGGGTTGTTGTACCGGCGTGAGTTTGAGATGTTCTTTCGCGACTTGTTGTTGCATTTGTCCCTCTGGCTGTGCTTTTGTTGGCAGCCATGGACGCCCTACGTAAGTCCGCTCCTCCGGGACGTAACGGCAGTAGGTTGGCGCAGGTTTGATTGGACCCGATGAGGCAGTCAGTTGTGATTGGGTGATCAGGGAGGAGAGTTAGTTGGGGCATCATGTTCTTTCTGTTCCACTGTTGAGCATCTAGTTAGAGGCATAGTAGCTGTAGAGTTACTTTTCCCAGCTTTCCTTACAGCACTGCATATGTTACTTTATGCCTCTGGTAGACTTAGTGGGCAGACCGTCGGGCTTGTTGGCGGCACCCACTGAGAACTACTGTGGGATGTAGTTCTCACACCCGTCGTGGTGTCTTCTCCCCAGGGACTTCCGCTCCGGTTCCTGCAGCTCCTGTTGCTGATCTAGCTCCTTCAGACCGAGGTAAGGGAGTCGCGAGATAGATCCCCTCCTGTCATCTTCAGTGTGTGAGTAGTTGTACCCCAGTACTATTTTGGTGTGTGTTATGTCGAGTGACTTTTGTAGTGAGGTTTCGAGTTGTACCTTTCTTTCCTGCTTTTCTGAGAGACTCTTGTGTTCTGGTGAGGTTGGTCTGTATATTTGTGAGTTGTAGTTTTATTTTATGTATTTTATTCCAGCTTTTCTCTTTCAGCTCTGATATCTGCTAGTGTAGATGTTTCTTTGCAGGTTAGTCGCTACGCCTATACGGGGCTTCCCGTATGGGCGGCGGATCTGTTGGCGAGCCGGGGCGCAGTATCGCCCCGGGGCGTGACAGATTAGAGTGGTATCAGAGCCTAGGATGTAGGTCTTGGAGGACTTAGGAACCCTAGGCTTGTGGTTGGACCCTAGGATAACTCGCGTGAGAGCCGTGATTTTAGCGAGTGTCCTGATTGGATTTCTAACTCTCCCGAGCGGTTCGGGGTGAGCGATTGACATGTCTTCCTTCGGTGGCAACTATGTTGGCTGCAGACAACATAGTACTTCGGGAAGGGGGACATGCCTTCTGACTTTCGCTAGATTGGGTCGAGAGATGATTTGGGTTCTGACTGTTTGCCTTGTCCCTCAGGTGGGGATGCCTCCTCGACGCTCGATGGTGACGCGTTCGCAGCCTTCGTCCTCTGAGCCCGAGCAGGAGGACTCGGGGCAGGGACAGCAGAGCGAGGTTTTAGAGCTCCATGCCCAGATGGCACAGTTGGCTGAGGCGTCTCGACGCCAGGAGGATGCTGTGAGTCGGTTGACGCTCTTGTTGGAGCAGAGAGCGCAGCCGGCGGTAGCACCCCCTGAGAGTTCACCGGTGCCTTCTTTCCCTATTGTGGCACCCTCGGTTGTGCAGCCTGCACCAGCAGTTCCGGCTGAGCCAGTTTCCAGTAGGCCACCGTCTGGGATGACGGGATCTTTGACTTTGGCAGAGCAGCAGGTTTTGGTGGGTCTTTTGTTGAGGTTTCGCAAGTTTGATCCACCCCGCTTTTCGGGTATGAGTGCTGAGCCGTGGGCGGCTGAGTCTTGGGTTACGGCCATGGAGCGCCATTTCGAGAGCCTTTTTATTGATGAGAGGTTTCGAGTTCTGTTGGCTACTCACTTTCTGGAGAGCAACGCCGAGGCATGGTGGCGGCGTGTGCGACCCGCAGGTCCGCCTGGGACCCAGTTTATCTCTTGGGCAGAGTTTCGCAGTATGCTTCTTGGGGCCTTCTTTCCCGAGAGTGTGCGACAGAGTTTGGAGGAGCAGCTAAGGAATCTCCGCCAGGGAGATAGGCCCGTACACGTGTACATAGCCGATTTCAATCGGCTGTTAGCTTGCATGCCCCACGTGGCCAGAGATGAGACCCACCGGATCTACATGTTCGAGAGAGGGTTGCGTCGGGACATTTATCAGTTGGTCCGCTCCCGCAGATTACAGACTTTGGAGGCCTCGATGGAGCAGGCACTGTATGTGGAGAGTGGTGAGGTCGTGATGGCAGAGGTGGCTCCAGCCCCCGTAGTGACTCCTGGGGCAAAGCGCCCGGCGCTGTTTGAGGAGGGGCAGTCGAGTAGACAGGGACCCCCGAGACCTCCCCGTTTCCACTCTCAGGGACGGGGGTATCAGGGGCGGCAGAGATCTGGGGCATCTCGTCAGTTCCAGCAGCAGCAGCGTAGACCACCTCGACAGCAGCAGTCTTCGCAGCAGCAGCAGACTTCGCGGCAGCCGCGCCCTGATCGTTGTGTCATTTGTGGAGGACCGCACCCACCGGCCCAGTGCCCGCAGAGTCAGGGCCGCTGCTTCCGTTGCGGGCAGACCGGTCACTTCGCGAGGGCGTGCCCCAGGGCAGGTTACCCAGCTCCTTCATCAGCTTCTGCATCCTTCATTCCTCGTCAGTCAGCAGGACCTTCGGCGGCCTCCGGTAGGCCAGACTTTGCTTCATCGTCCTCGCGACAGCCAGAGCGACTTCCCCCGGCGCCGAGCGGTCGAGTCTATGCCGCTCAGGTAGAGGATGCTACAGCAGCAGAGCATGTCGTCGCAGGTATTATTTTGATTTCTGCAGTTCGTACTCGTACTCTCTTTGATACCGGTGCATCGCATTCTTTTATCAGTAGAGCATTTGCATCCCTTCATGGTATAGAGGTAGTTTCTTTATCGCATGCATTAGAGGTTCAGATACTAGATCATGTCTTGCATGTTGAGGAGTATTGTAGGGATTGCCCTGTGCAGTTGGGATCCTGGATTTTGCCGGCAGACTTGCTTGTCTTGCGGCAGCTCCAGGATTTCGACGTTGTGCTCGGTATGGATTGGTTGTCGAGGTACTATGCTATTATAGACTGCAGAGAGAGGACGGTGACCCTCCGCGAGCCTGGACAGGAGGAGTTCGTTTTCAGAGGCTGCCAGAGCACCTTCTTTGCGATGACTGTTTCTTCGGCGAGGGCTAGGCGGATGATTAGTAGAGGCTGCACCGCTTTCTTAGCGACGATTGTGGAGGTGCCTACGGCGGCACTGGGACTCGAGGATATTCCTGTTGTCCGCGAATTCCCATATGTGTTTCCCCCTGAGTTGACGACTATGCCGCCGGAGAGGGAGGTGGAGTTTGTGATTGATGTGGTACCGGGAACCGCACCAATCTCAAAGGCGCCTTATAGGATGGCACCTGCCGAGTTGAGGGAGTTGAAGGCCCAGCTTCAGGATCTTATGGACAGGGGGTTTGTCAGGCCTAGTGTTTCTCCTTGGGGAGCGCCAGTTTTATTTGTGAAGAAGAAGGATGGGTCGCTTCGTTTGTGTGTGGATTATCGGGAGTTGAATAAAGTGACCATCCGGAACAAGTTTCCCCTTCCACGGATAGATGATTTATTTGATCAGTTGCAGGGAGCCACAGTGTTTTCGAAGATTGATCTTCAGTCAGGTTACCACCAGTTGAGGGTGAGGGCCGAGGACATCCCTAAGACGGCTTTTCGATCCCGGTATGGGCATTATGAGTTTACGGTTATGCCGTTTGGTTTGACTAATGCCCCAGCTGCATTCATGGATTTGATGAACCGGGTATTTCAGCCGTACTTGGACTTGTTTGTGGTTGTGTTCATTGATGACATCTTGATCTACTCCCGGAGCGATGTGGATCATGAGGAGCACTTGAGGATAGTGCTGCAGCTTCTACGTGAGAAGAAGCTGTATGCCAAGCTTAAGAAGTGCGAGTTTTGGCTTCGGGAGGTTGCATTCTTGGGTCACTTGGTATCAGCCGCAGGAGTGGCAGTTGACCCGACGAAGATCGACACAGTTCGGGATTGGCCGAGACCGACGACGGTTACGGAGGTCCGGAGCTTTCTGGGCTTGGCTGGCTACTACCGTCGGTTTGTAGAGGGCTTTGCGAAGCTCTCTACTCCCCTGACCTGTTTGACTAGGAAGGGGATGAGGTTCATTTGGACTGAGCAGTGTCAGCGGAGTTTTGAGGAGCAGAAGAGGAGACTGATTTCAGCACCAGTTCTTACACTGCCAGTGATGGGAGATGGCTACGTGATTTACAGTGATGCCTCGCACAGCGGTTTGGGTTGTGTCTTGATGCAGCATGGGAGGGTAATTGCTTATGCTTCACGGCAATTAAAGGATTATGAGAAGAATTACCCTACTCATGATTTAGAGCTGGCAGCTGTGGTGTTTGCATTGAAGCTGTGGCGGCATTACCTCTACGGTGAGCATTGTGAGATCTACACGGATCATAAGAGCTTAAAGTATCTGTTTACCCAAAAGGAGCTGAACCTGAGGCAACGCCGGTGGTTGGAGTTACTGAAGGATTACAATGTGAGTATCCTCTATCATCCCGGCAAGGCCAATGTGGTAGCAGATGCTTTGAGTCGGAGGTCAGTGCAGAGCTTGAGCATGTTGGTCACACAGCAGGCCCCGCTGGTTGAGCAGTTGAGGCGACTCCAGATTGAGGTTGTATCCCCTGGGGTCTCTGCTAGACTGATGTCTATGGTCTTGCAGCCCACTCTGTTGGAAAGGATTAGGGAGACGCAGAGTGAGGACCCCCACTTGGAGAGGATCAGATCCCTGATACATGCAGATCAGATAGGGGATTTTTCAGTGGATAGCTCGGGAGTACTGCGGTACCGGGACCGAGTTTGTGTGCCTTCGGATCCTGAGATCAGAGACCAGATTCTGAGAGAGGCCCATTATACACCTTATACCATTCATCCTGGTGGTACTAAGATGTATAAGGACCTCAAGGCACATTTTTGGTGGTCCGGAATGAAGCAGGACATTGGAAGATTTGTGGCTCACTATTTAACTTGCCAGCAAGTGAAAGCAGAGCACCGGGTTCCTGCTGGCAAGTTACAAAGTCTTCCAATTCCCGAGTGGAAATGGGACCACATCACCATGGACTTTGTTACAGGACTGCCGAGAGCGCAGAGCGGAGCCGACGCGATTTGGGTTATTGTAGATAGACTCACCAAGTCTGCACATTTCTTGCCTGTTCAGATAACTTGGTCATTGGAGCGTCTGGCACAGTTGTATTTGGACGAGATAGTGAGGCTACACGGGGTACCTGCGTCGATTGTTTCAGATCGGGATCCGAGGTTTGTGTCACGATTCTGGGGGAGTTTACAGTCAGCTTTGGGGACCCAGCTCAGATTCAGCACTGCATTCCACCCACAGACTGATGGCCAGTCTGAGCGCACTATACAGACCCTCGAGGATATGCTGAGAGCGTGCGTTATGGATTTTGGAGGGGGGTGGTACCGACACTTATCTTTGGTTGAGTTTGCGTACAACAACAGCTATCAGGCGAGCATTCAGATGGCTCCGTTTGAGGCGTTGTATGGACGCAAGTGTCGGTCGCCCTTGTATTGGAGTGATGTGGGTGAGAGGAGGACTTTGGGACCAGATCTTCTTTTGGAGGCTGAGGAGAAAGTCAGAGTTGTTCGTCGACACCTTGAGGTAGCCCAGAGTCGTCAGAGGAGTTATGCAGATACTCGACGGCGAGACCTAGAGTTTCAGATTGGTGACCATGTATTCTTAAAGGTCTCGCCTTCGAAAGGGGTCCGGAGATTTGGAGTGCGTGGGAAGCTTAGTCCCCGTTTTGTTGGACCCTTTGAGGTACTTAAGAGGGTAGGCCCTGTGGCTTATAGAGTTGCTCTTCCTCCATGTTTGGCCGGTGTACACGATGTTTTTCATGTCTCAGCCCTGAGGAGATATGTCTTTGACCCGTCGCATGTGGTTGACTTCACTCCCTTGGAGATCGGTGAGGACCTGGTTTACGAGGAGCGGCCGTTGCGGATTCTTGCTCGTGAGGTGAGGGAATTGCGCAACCGGACCATTCCATATGTGAAGATCTTATGGAGCAATCACGAAGAGCGAGAGGCTACTTGGGAGCTAGAGACAGAGATGAGATCTGCATACCCTTTTCTGTTCGAGACTACTGGTTGAGGTACGCCTGTTCTACCTTACTTTGTTTCAAGGACGAAACTTCCTTTTAGTGGGGGAGGATGTAGTGGCCCTAATTCCCATGCAGCGTTCTTCCGATGAATCCACTGTTAGAGCACCTAGTGTTGGTGTATCTGGCCCATGGTGCATCAATGGGATGCCATAGATGGACCCTGTGTGTTATTATGAGCTGTGTAGGCCTTCGGCTGAGTTTGCCGAAATTTTGGAAAAGAATTAGGCCCAACAGAGGTCGGAAATGGATTCAGCATGGAAAAACGCTTGAAAACGGCTATTTGCTTGTTTGTTTCTGAGTCCGGATGCCCAAAAAGGGACTCCCGGAAGTTTTTAGTGGAAAATGGTGCATGGGAGGGGCCGTAGACCGCCGGGATGCCACGTGGCGGCCTGTCATTGGCCGGTTCACGATGCGCGGTCCACAGAGCTGAGCGACGGGGTGCACAGACCCGGCGCATGGACACGTGGCACCGCCTGATTGGCGGGCGCAAGGCGCGCGGTCTACCGGGTGAGCGCGGCGGTGCATGGACCAAGGCGGGGGCACGTGGCAGCCTCCGGTTGGTCGGTGCACGCGGCGCGGTCCACGGAATTCCAAAGTGGAATGCGTGGACCGGGTGTAGGGGACACGTGTCACCCTTTGATTCGCGAGCGCACCGTGCGCGGTGCACGGAGCTGGGGCCGGTACCTCGGGGCGCGTGCGCACGACGGGGCCATGCCGCGCGCCCGGCGCGGCCGCCGACCGGCCAGCGGGTCAACCGGGTGGACACGTGTCGCCCGCTGATTGGCGGGCGCCTGCCGCCTTACTGTGCGGGGGCGGGCCACGTGGCAGCCCGTGGGTGGCCCGAACAGTTGTTTGCTGTTCGGCGGGCCACGTGGCGGCACCTGGTGGATTCGGGCGTGAACAGTGTTGGGCCGGCCCAACACTGTAGCCGCCCGAAAGTACCGGGCGCCCGAAAGTTGGGCCCGAAAGCCCATTGACTTGTCTTTTTGGGCTGATTTCGGGTGAGGCCTATAAATAGGCCCCTTGGGGCTCGTTTTTGAGGCTTTTCCCGAGAGCTTTAGCCCTTGAGCCCTTCACCAATTTTCTTACTCTCCCTCTTGTGCATCTTTTGGCGAAGGTTCAGAATTTTTGGAGGCCGCGACGACGGCGACTTCTGCATCGGGGTGCGGAGCGACGATTTACTGTTGGAGGCCCATTTTCGTCGTAGTTTAGTCTGGGAGGTCTACCGGGCTACCCCGACCTTATTTTTGGACGATTTCTGTGGTGACGGTTTCGTAAGAGGTAAATCTACATTTTCCGTGTTGGACACTTTTTCTGGATCCGATCTTTTCTTGGGGTTCTGGGTACATTTTTAACCCCCTTTGCGACTGTTGGTTGATTTGGACAGCACCTACTTGTAGGATTTTTAACTCCTCATCCGGACATCGGAATTCGACGTTTCAGGACTCTATCGACATCTACTCTTCGCTAGGATCGCCGTCATATTTTTATTGGAATTTTTGGAGGAAGTTTTTCAGGTGAAAATTTCGTGTTAATGGGACTGTTCACCACAGATTTTGGGATTGTGGAATTTGTGTGGATTAAAGTGTAATTTTGGTGTATGTTTGTACCCAGGAGGTTGTGAGCACTTCTACCGTGTTGTTGGCTTGGTGGGATCTGTGATTTGACTGTTTTGGGCTTTCTCAGCTGTACGATTCCGGACAGTTAGCACTTTCAGGTGGGTGACCTTGCTTCCAAGAACTCTGGACTGTGTACTAATTCTATGTGTGTAGGATCATGCATGTTAGAAATTGGAGTATTAGCATGTGTAAAACTGTATGTTGTATCTTGTATATCAGTTGATGAATCTTTTGATTCCCACTCTATGTTAAGTAGTGAAATCTTGGAACTTGACCTAGCACCCCTGTCATATGTATCATGTTCAGCCAGTCTGTAGAAAACTCCAACTTGGGCTAGGTTTTTACTGCTCTAGACATTCCACATCACGATACTTCATTTCACTATGGACTTAGCTTTTCCTCGCCCGAGTTGTGGGCCGAGAGGTCGGGTGGTTGTGGGATGCATTTGCACTCGTGTCTGGGGACCGAGTGGAGTTGATAGCAGTCTGTAGATCTGATTTCTTTGGGAGAGTGATAGTGATGGTAGATCTGGGTTCTTGGAAACTGTCAGAGTGACAGTGAGTCTCAGCTGTGTAGATTCCAGCTAGTGAGTGAGTTAGTGATTTGTTTGTTAGCCGATCTTGTTGATCGAGGATTTGGATCATAGCCTGCATGAGCCACATTTGAGCTTTACAGAGATACTTTACAGAGATACTTGTTATGGGTTACTTTGACTCGAGCGGGTCGCTCCCCTCGAGTGCCACTCCGGAGTAGGCGAGACCGGGTTGTTGTACCGGCGTGAGTTTGAGATGTTCTTTCGCGACTTGTTGTTGCATTTGTCCCTCTGGCTGTGCTTTTGTTGGCAGCCATGGACGCCCTACGTAAGTCCGCTCCTCCGGGACGTAACGGCAGTAGGTTGGCGCAGGTTTGACTGGACCCGATGAGGCAGTCAGTTGTGATTGGGTGATCAGGGAGGAGAGTTAGTTGGGGCATCATGTTCTTTCTGTTCCACTGTTGAGCATCTAGTTAGAGGCATAGTAGCTGTAGAGTTACTTTTCCCAGCTTTCCTTACAGCACTGCATATGTTACTTTATGCCTCTGGTAGACTTAGTGGGCAGACCGTCGGGCTTGTTGGCGGCACCCACTGAGAACTACTGTGGGATGTAGTTCTCACACCCGTCGTGGTGTCTTCTCCCCAGGGACTTCTGCTCCGGTTCCTGCAGCTCCTGTTGCTGATCCAGCTCCTTTAGACCGAGGTAAGGGAGTCGCGAGATAGATCCCCTCCTGTCATCTTCAGTGTGTGAGTAGATGTACCCCAGTACTATTTTGGTGTGTGTTATGTCGAGTGACTTTTGTAGTGATGTTTCGAGTTGTACCTTTCTTTCCTGCTTTTCTGAGAGACTCTTGTGTTCTGGTGAGGTTGGTCTGTATATTTGTGAGTTGTAGTTTTATTTTATGTATTTTATTCCAGCTTTTCTCTTTCAGCTCTGATATCTGCTAGTGTAGATGTTTCTTTGCAGGTTAGTCACTACGCTTATACGGGGCTTCCCGTATGGGCGGCGGATCTGTTGGCGAGCCGGGGCGCAGTATCGCCCCGGGGCGTGACAGATTAATAACATAGATTGCAGTGTTCACAGTTTCAGCCCAAAAATATAACGGTAAATTCTGGCTATGAAGCATAACACGTGCCATCTCTTGTACAACCCTGTTTTTGCGCTCGACTACACCATTCTGTTGAGGTGTATAGGGTGCTGAGAATTCATGTTTAATGCCATTGGAAGAGCAAAAATCAATGAATTTCGAATTTATGAATTGTCACGCCCCGAGATTCAAAAGTGGGTCTAAATTTTTTTTTTTTTTATATCTGAGTTTCAAAACCAAGCCAGGGCAATGACAGACCGCCACATATATAGAAGAGTCCCAATCCTCTATGGAATTGAGCCTTTTCTATATATGCACGGCTAGCTTTCACAACAACATCAGAGTAATCTAAACTACGTACTACTAAAAGATGTTACAACATTTAAACAATTATTTACAATTTTGACAACTTGCTAAACCATAAACGGCTGTCCAGGGTCGATTGCTAACTCGGAACCTCACCAACTCGTCCCGACATCCCAGCACCCGCTCGACCTGAAAAACAGTCACCCGAGGGTGTGAGACACACCGGAGTGTATCCCAGTGGGCACGACGGGCCGGGAAATAGCAAGCCGTACCTACTGGGTACAATAATAAGCGGATAGCAAGAGTAGGATAAGCTGAAAGATAGAAAACAGGTATATAATCTCAGCAGAGTATCATCAATCATGGATTAATCAACTGAGCAGTGTAATCATATATAGAGCTGATCATGCTATCACTGATAAGACTACAAGTAGGAATGAATGATCATGCTATAACTGACAAGCAGGAATGAATATACTGTACTGATAAGCAGGAAACAATCATGCTATCACTGATAATCTGGCAAGCAGTAAATGATAAACAAGGATAATGCATCAAAAGTAATCATCACAAATATACCCAATCCCTGCCACTTTTGGCCACAAGGGCCTCAGGCTAAATTTGCCATGGAGCAAATGACCTCAGGCAACAACCACTTTTGGTCACTGGGGCCTCAGGCAACAACCACTTTTGGACACCCAATCAAGCTATCATAACCCCACTAGGCTCACGGGTCGATCAGACCTCTCTACCGGTAAAGAACACCGTGACGGTGGCCAAACCGCCGGTGTGCGTGACTGAAAGCTTGGCTCGACGGCGATCATAATGCTAATGCTCAAACCATGGTACACTGTGCTGATGCTCAAACCATGGTACACTGTGCTGATGCTCAAACCATGGTACACTGACCACAAAGACGGCAAGAAGCCGAGGAAAATCCCCACTGGGATACTAGTATAACATGCCACATACTGAAGTAGTATCTCCTATTCTAATCATGCAGTGAAGAACAGAGACAGGTATAGACTATGCTAGTGACCAATCAAGCATGGCATGTGTCCAGGAAATGCATAACAACTGCTGAAGGAGTCATAATAGAACTCCACATGATACACAAGTAACTGCTGGAATGTAAGCACAATATGACAAACAACTGCTGGAATGTAAGCATGATATATCTCAATATGGTAAACAAGCAACTGCTGGAATATAAGCATGATATGTCTCAGTAGGGTAATCAAGCAACTGCTGGTAGATAAGCAAGTAATAAGAACAGGTATAAACTCAATAGCAATCATACTGCTAAATCTCAGTCCACGGTCGGTAGACCGGACAGACGGCGAGAAGCCGAGGAAAATCCCCACTAGGATATCGATACTGATGCAATTCATGCCAAGTACTGAGACTAGAACTCCTATTCTAAACATGCAGTGAAGAATAGAGTATAACGAAAGGCTCATATGTATAATCAGGCAATATAGCTGAAATAACTGAATGCTGGAATGAAAGCATATAGTAAGGCTAAAGCATAGGTTCAAGGCTACACCAAGAACAGGGGTCCGACCTACCACGGCACCCAATAGGGCCGACCTGATAAAACGCGGACCGAAGATAACCCACCTGTATATAGGAGGAACAATGACTCCACCAGAAGGTAGACGGTCACGATAACCACAAGACGGATCACGGCTGGCTCCTGACGACTGGGCCCTACAATAATACCAGGTGACAACTCAGGATCTACCAATCCTCAAAGTGCAACTAGCGCGAATTGACTATTTCGTCGATTAACGCAATTTAGTTTTTCAAGAACCCCCGAGAAACCCACTGAAAGGTTAATAATGTTTTAGAACATTTATCTAGCTTTTCTATACTGCTATAATTGCAGCAAGGCCCTCGAGCTTACCCAGAATGTGTTTTATACACTAAATAACCACTGTTTTGGCTCGTTCTCTCAAACGGTAAATCATTTTTACGAGCCGTCACCTCCAGCAGGTGACATTCGACTTGCTGAACGCCGTGCTCACCCATTTGTGGCAGCACGATACCCAAAATAAACTTCGGGTCATAATTTACTTCTCTAACCTAGCCGAAACGCATTTTTGTTTCATCGGCTCACCAAAACTCAAAACAAACGCGAGCATCGCGTTCAGTGACCCCAAAATAGCCAGGAGTACACTGTTACAATTTTTAAACAGACCCTAACACTGTTTTTAAGAATTTATTGCATTTAAGGCTTGGTTATGACATAACTTTGCATCTATACCTCATTTATCAAAACTTTGTATATAAACATGCCTTTAAACATTGCAAGGACACTGGGGCTCACCTTCTTTGCAGCCCAGTCCTGCTGGTTCAACCAGAACCACATTCTTGCTCTCACACCATTCACAATGCACCAAATACTTGTCCACACAGATCCAGGTTGATCTGAAGTGAGCGTCAAGCTCAGGGGACAATTCTAAACAACTTTCCTATTCAAAGTTTTGCCAAATTCTGCTTCGAAGTTCTTTGAGGCATTTCTTCAAACATCATATGTGCACCATTCCATACACTATACACAAGCACATAACTTCAATTGATCTCAGCAACCAAAGCACCTGGAATTCTCCAGCTTGGATCAAAACACTCCACTAGGTCCCTGGAGTGATTCTCATCAAATTGGAGCAACCACAACCCCCAAGTTGGCTCGGGTCCGAGGAGGAAGAAGACCCCCACCACCCTGAAATTCGTGATGAACAACCTGAGGGTTCTGGGCTTCATCCAGATGCACCAGCAGGTGCACCCCACCTCCCTGATGCTTTCCTGACCCAGGCTTGGTCGACGGAAAGAGGCGACGCCGGCCGGGCTCCAAGCTCTATTTCGAGCTTCAAGCCTCTAATGGCGAAATTCAACAGAGCCCATGGGAAGCCCTCAAACTTGCAAGGTAGGATCCCTAGACCCGTACGAAGCTTCCCGACCCACTCCCGGTTGCCGGAGATGGCCGGAGCGCCGGCGACCAAGAATAAGGTCATTCTCGGGTTGAACATGGCCGCCGCCACCCGATGCTGCATGGGCAGCATGCAAGTGCATGGATGCACTCATTGCACTCCCCGCAACCCATTTGGACTAGTGCCCGGCGGCGAGGAGGCGCGCCGGCGCCGGAGCTACAAGCTCGGCCAACATGCAATATTCAAAAATCTAGGGCATCAAACTGCAAATCAACGGGTTGACTATACTCCACCAAATTTGGTGGAGTTGGTCCCCACCTCCTACAGTCCAAGCACCCCGAGTTTGAGCCCGGTTGATCCACTGGTTGCCGCGATCTCCTGAGGCGGAGCTACAATTAGGGTTCCGGCCATCTTTGTCTCTGCCGGCAACCCAGACTGCATGGGGACTCGGGCTTGTGCACGGAGAATCCCTAGGACATGGGGAGTCCACTACTAAAGGTCCGAGGTCCTAACTCTAAGTGGTCTAGGTTCCTTACCTTGGCCGAGCTCGGGGAAGAAGGAGGAAGCCGGTTTTTTAGTCCCTCTTACACGCGCGGCTTCGAGCAACTCCAGCAGCACTCCACGGGTACAGAGGAGCTCCACTGAATCTCCAGATCAAGTCTTGGAAGAAGTTGCTTCCAAGCCCTTCCTTCTCTCTCTCTCCCGAGTGCTTTCTCACTTGGTGGATTATGACCCTCGGCCACCCTTCACTCAGGGATGATATGGAAGGCTCAGAGGAGGCTGGTGCTTCGGAATACACCCCACACACCCCCTCGAGCACTGACCCAAGGTAGACCATGAGACCCATTTACCTTAAATGCAATATTCCTTGCTCAAACCGGTTTCACACCATACCCCAGCCTCCTGGCTTTGCCCAGCATGCTTCGTGGGCTTCTTAGGGTGGCAGAGGCCCATTGCACAAAGCCCCCAAAACTCTGGCCCAAGAACACTTAAAATATTTGAAGAAAAAGCAATATTTTTATGCTTTTCACGCATTACGAGGCAATCCGAGCGTCGTTTCGCGAAACGGACTTCGCCACGACGTCCGGCTCGTCGAGACCTGTCAAGTGATGTATTTGTTTGGTTCGTTTGACGACCAGATAAAAAGTTGTTTCATCTTGTTTGACAGAAAACAGTGCGTTACACGCACTTCGATGCACCCGGGTCGCCAAACGCGAAATCCGTCGGCGCCATCGCGCTCAGAACGTCGAAATTAGCTAGGTTCCATTACTCATACCCCTATATGAATTTCTTAGACAGTAGTTCGGCCAACCGTTGCTCGCGAGGGGTCGAAAATCGCGAGTTACTATTCACACTTAAGTTGTGGGGCCCGTTTTTTATTTCTGATTTCTGGAAGATCCGACCGTCAGATCGAAAACATATGAATATGAAACTTCTATGTTTCGACTAGACGATCGCAATGGTGATATCGGATTTTCCAGATCAGACCCCGATCAAAAGTTGACATTTTTGGGCCACTATTGACCCACTAATTGCCCATTTTTGCTATTTAAATAATTCTGAAAATTATTTTAACTTAAATTTGGATTTTAAAAATTATGGTTACTACATGAATTCTCCACCTCTATCATTTCTAACACGAATGATCTTTTCATTCTTTTCAATCATAATACGAAGGCAAATCTCGTGAAAAGAATCAAAAGTATCAGCTTTCTCTTTTAAAAATGCTACCCATGAGTATCTAGAGAAATCATCAACCAATAAGAAAATATACCATTTACCTCCCAAGGATGGTTGACGTGTCGGCCCCATAAGATCCATATGCAATAATTCTAAGGGCCGATTAGTACCAACGTGGTTCAGGTTCTTGTGTGCAGTCCTGGATTGTTTTCCCTTTTGACAACCACCACACACAATATTTTGTTTAAGTGAAAGTTTTGGAACCCCCTTGACCACGTCTATGTTTGAAATTCTAGCAAATTCCTTAAAATTTATGTGACCTAGCCTTTCATGCCAAAGTGTTTCATTATTCAAAGAGGCTAAGTTACAATTTTCAGAAATTTTATTGGGAACAACATAACAATTGTTTTCAGATCTAACCCCCTTTAAAAAGAAAACATGGTCCTTATCAGTTACAATGCATTCAGCAGAAGAAAAATTAACTGAAAAACCATTGTCACAAAGTTGACTGATACTTATGAGGTTAGTCTTAAGGCCATCAACAAATAACACATTATTCAGAATCGGGCCATCTGGAATAGCTACTGTTCCTTTTCCAACAATTTTGGAAGACTGGCCGTCTCCGAAAACTACAAGTCCTCCGGAGATTTTCTCGAAATTTTGAAAGCAGTTTTTGTCACCGGTCATGTGACGGGAACAACCGCTATCCAGATAGCAAGACGAATTATCATATGCATGCAAGGAAATATTTGTAATAAGACAAGGGAAGATTTCACCTTTGCGTACCCAAACCTTTCGAGTTTTGGTGTACGTCGGAAATGATTGTGAAGTTGATACCTTTGGTGAAAGCGTCTTGTTTGATCTATCGCTTTTCCTTGACGTCGTCGTCTTGTTTGATGAACTACAGTGTAATGTACCAGATTTATGGTATATAAATAATATAAATAAAAATGGTATGAAATACTATTTTTATTGGATTCGGAGAAAAGTGCTAAATTATGGTTTATTCAAAATAGGGGAGAGTGTAGTACATCGATTTCCGCGAAAAGGCGAAATTCAGCAAAAATACTTGTAACGCATTTCAAATGTAATTACAAGTGAGTTGGAAGTATTTTGAATCGATGCAAAAGTTATCGAGTCGAAAAGTGATTTGGAGTTGAGAATTTGAAGCTTCAATTGTGAAGCTTAGGTCATTGTTTGGCGATTTCCGTAAAAAGTGCGAAATTCAGCAAAAAAAACTTGTAACACATTTCAAATGTAATTACAAGTGAGTTGGAAGCATTTCGAATCGATACAAAAGCCATCGAGTCGAAAAGTGAGTTGTAGTTGGAAATCGAAGCTTCAAGCTTGTAAAAGGTAGACCCACGTTTGCCGAATTCGCAAAATGGCGAAATGCAGCGAGAAGACTTGTAACATGTTTTAAATACGATTACAGTTGAGTTCGGTGCGTTTCGGGCTGACGCGAAGGGCATCGGGTCGAAAAGTGATTTGAACCCCGAGGACTTAGCAAATTCTGGAATTTCTGAAATTTGTGATCATGAAGCCTTTTCGGGGCTCTCTTTCGAGGGCTTAGAGTGGCCGAAAAATTTAAAAGAAATCGTGGGGTGTCTCACAAAAGTTTTCGGATTAAAAGGGATGAAAATCCTAGGTGAGCGATTAAGGAAAAATTGGAGAATGAAGCGAAGAAAAATGCTTCGTGAATTCTGAAACTGCAGTTTTTGACAGTGCAGTTGATCGCGAAGCCTTTTCGGGACTCTCTTTCGAGGGCTTAGAGTGGCCCAAAAATTTAAAAGAAATCGTGGAGTGTCTCACAAAAGTTTTCTGATTAAAAGGGGTGAAAAACCTTGGTGAGCAATTAAGGAAAAATTGGAGAACGAAGCGAAGAAAAATGCTTCGTGAATTCTGAAACTGCAGTTTTTGACAGTGCAGTTTATCGCAAAGCTTTTTCGGGGCTCTCTTTCGAGGGCTTAGGGTAGCCCAAAAATTTAAAAGAAATAGTGGAGAGTTTAAGAAAAATTTGTAGAATAAAGGGGAGAAGAAAAATTGAAATTTTGATTTCCCAACTGACGGCAAAACGCGGAGAAAGAGGGGTACCCGAAATTGCTCTCTGCAGGGAAAAACTGCAGCAGTGAGGGCAATTTGGGGAATTGATGGATAAGTTGGGGGCATTTTAGTAAAATTACCCCCCCCCAACCACCCACCTGGTGAGAATTTAATTCTCACCCACTCTCTCTCTCTTAGTTACACTCTCTCTCTCTCTCCCTCTTTTTTGCTGGAGCAGGAAACGAAAGAAGGAGAGAAAGAAGAAAGGAAAAAGAAGAAAGAAAGGAGAAGGAAAGGAAGAAGGAAGAGGAGAAGGTACTCTCTCTCTCTCTCTCTCTCCTCTCTCTCTCTCTCTCTCTCTCTTTCCTCTTTCTTGGCAGGAGAATTAAAGGAAAAAAAAAAGGGGGGGTGTAGGGCTGGGCTGCAGCAGCTAGCTGCTGCTGCTGCCCTGCTCCTGCTGCTGCTGGTAGAGCAGCCAGCAGCAGCATGAGCTGCTGCTGCTGGCTGAGCCAGCAGAGCCAGCAGCAGCAGCATTGGCTGCTGCTGGCTGGGCCACCAGCAGCTGCCGCTGCTGGTTGAGCAGCCAGCAGCAGCATGAGCTGCTGCTGCTGGCTGAGCCAACAGCTGCAGCAGCAGCATTGCTGCTGCTGTTTGCTACCCGCCGCAGGGCAGCAACTATGCAAGCTGCTGCCCTGCAGCAGCTTTCGACAAAAAAAAAAAAGAAAAAGAGAGAAAAAAATTGAAAGAAAGAAGAAAGAGAAAAATTGAAAGAAAAAGAAAAGAAGAAAATTTTCTTCTTTCTTCTTTTTCTTTCAATGTGCGAAATTGGTAAATTGAGGGAATCGCTCAAATTGAGTTTCTCTCCAATTTTTGAATGCAAATTCTTGATTTTGCCAATATGCGAAATCGGTAAATTGGGAGAATCGCTCAAATTGAGTTTCTCTCCAATTTTTGAACGCGAATTACGGATTTTGCCAATATGCGAAATCGGTAAATTGGGGGAATCGCTCAAATTGAGTTTCTCTCCAATTTTTGAATATGAATTATGGATTTTGCCAATATGCGAAATCGGTAAATTGGGAGAATCACTCAAATTGAGTTTCTCTCCAATTTTTGAATGCAATTTCTTGATTTTGCCAACGTACAAAATCGGTAAATTGAGGGAATCGCTCAAATTGAGTTTCTCTCTAATTTTTAAAGTAATTTCTCGATTTTGCCAATGTGCAAAATCGGTAAATTTTAGGGAATTGCTCAAATTGAGTTTTTCTCAAATTTTTGGAGCATTTTGGTCCATGGCCAAAGAGAGCAAATTTCTTTTTGGCAACCGGTCAAATAGGGATCATTCCTCTCCCATTTTTGTAAACCAATCAAAAAATAGCCTTTTTGCGGGGGGGGAAGTGATCAAATAGGGATTTTCCCTTTTAATGGTCAAAGGGGTTTAGTTTTACCAATTCATTGGAATTAGTGAGTCATGGAAAGTAAATGTTTCATGATTTTTCTTTCCTTACAATTTAGGAAAAACTCGGAGATCGAAAGAGCGGAACTTGTCTCCTTCAAGGACCAAAAGAACACACCGAGGTGGGGAATTCTACCGAAAATGGGTGACCTCTCCACTTTTTCCTCTGCTTTTGATCTTGAAGCATGATAGTAGCCTGTTAGAGGTGTTGGGTAATTATGATTGAATTTTGCATGTGTAGATGGATATAGAAGAGAAGTAAACTTTTCTAATTATTAGAAAAAGAGATAAACTTGCATGTGTAGAAGGATGCAGATAGAAAAGTGAATTTTTCTGAATTGCTAAATATGGATGATAATTGCCTGCGTAGATGTTAAACTTTATTGATGATTGAGATGGAAATAATTGCATGCGTAAAAAGAGGAATCAATTATTTGTTATCGGTGATCATGTTAGGGTATAGCCCTAGGAATCATGTGAAAGCATAAGGAAAAGGATATGCTGGTAGTAAGACTAGGAGAAAACCTAGACTCAGGGTTAATGAGTGGCATCAAACTTAGGGGTATATCCTAGGATTGAATGAGTGGCATTATCTTAGGAGATAACCTAAGGGCATGGGATAGAGTGATCAACATAGAGTCAAGGACTCTAGGATGAGCATGATATAAGACTTAGGTAAAGGAAACCTAAGGTAAGTTAGTGGGTTGAGAATAGACTGGTTAACATAGAGTCAAGGAACTCTAGGTTAAACATGATATGAAACTTAGGTAAGAAAACCTAAGGTGAACGAGTGGAGTTTATACTCACAGGAAATGGATTAGGGTCAAGATAACTCTAAATGCAAAGTACAACAGGTAAATAGAGATAATGTAACTCCAGGTTCGGCAAAGAAAAGAGTATGTGGCCACAAAGTTTAAAGAATTAAACTGATAGCAAAGTGATCAACTTAGAGTCAAACTCTAAGGAAAAGTTTGTGTAATCACAAAGTCAAAGAGCTAAATAATATAACCCTAGAGTGGGTCATAGGGTGTCTGGGCAAATGGATAATAACTTTAACTTCAATTTGAGTTAAAGAAATAAAAGAGAAATGTTTAAGAGTCCAGGAGACTCTCTAATTATCTTGATGGCAAGACCCAGGATAAGAGATAAATTGTTGTAAAAAGGCAAAGTTAAAAGCAAGCTAAAAGTGGCTAAAAAGCATAAAGAAAATGTAGGTGGCGCCTTCGAATTTGAGACTCGTCAAGTGGAGCAAGACTCCCTGGGCAGTGACCCGTCGGACGAGGTACTTTCGAAAGGCTTAAAGTGAAAGCAAAGAGCTAGATGCTCAAAGGAAAGAGAAAGAGATTTGCCAGTGGCAAAAGGGAGCTATAAGCTCGAATAAGAAAGAAAAGCAAGTGTTCAAAGGCAAAGAGGCTAAGAATTAAAGTAAAAAGAGAAAGAAAAAGAAAATAAAAGAAAGAAAATATAAAGATAAAACGAGCGTACCTTCGGGGGTAAAAAGTAGCCTTGTCGGAGCCAAGGGCAGTGTCCCTCTCCCGGGCAGTGACCCGTAGGACAAGTTCCCCGTTGGGCGGGGTAGCACTTGCGGGTGCTATCGGCAACCTTAGAAATCTTATCTTATGGTAGCAGGACTACCGGGCTCGGGCCCGTTGGATAAGAATTTCCGAGGGTTAACTTGAACTAAAGCACCAGAATGTAAAGGAAAAGAGAAAGATAGAGTGGCCAAGGTGGCCGGGTTAGTTTGACCTTATATATAGCGGCATAGTGGCCGAGTTGGTGCTTAGTAGCCTAGTATGACTAGACAGAGTAGTGCTGGGTCGATGAGTTTACACAGTTAGTGTAGTGATATATATTTTGTATAGCAGCATTTTGATATTGAGGATTTTAGTTTCCTAGCACTCTATTGTTATTGCTTCCATTGGACCAAGTGGTGTAGGACACTTTTTCTCGGTGGTTGAACCCACTGGGAACTCTGTCAGGAGTTCTCACACCCCTTGGGTGCCCCCCCCCCCCCCCCCCCCCCCCCCCCACAGGTTCAGGTATGGATGCAGCGATCGCGATGGTTCAGAGGCAGACGGCGAGGTATAAGACAGGGGCAAGGGCCCAGCAGCATAGAGACCTAGAGGGTCTAGCAGAGGTATCCTATTTTTATATTGCTTGAGTGAACCTTGTATGGTGAGGAATTTGTGTAAAAGAATTGTAATAATTTTATATTGCAAGTTCAGAAATGTAAAGTGTAATAAAGTAATGCATGGTTCACTCTTGTATGCTTTCATTTCCGTATTAACTAATTGTTATTGAATGAAAGTTTAAAATTTGTAGTGATTTTTAGTACTCTGATATTGAGCTTCCGCATACACTTGTTGTGTTATTATGGATGTTACCGTTCCTTTCGGGTAGGAAAAGGTCTTACCCGATTGGCGGGTCTGTTGGCGTGCCCGAACCGTACAAATTGGCGGACTCGGGGCGTGACAGATTAGAGTGGTATCAGAGCCTAGGAATAGTCCTAGGTGGTTAGTGAACCTTAGGGAGACCCTAGGGATTAGCACGAGAGAGTGTGTGGATTATTGAGCGAAAGTATTTGATTGGTTATTGTTGTTCCCAAAAAGGATGTTGGGACTTATCGAGGGCGACGAGCTTTCATTCTTCGGATATTACGTTGGCGGCCGACAACGTAATGTTGGAGATGAAAGGGAGTACCCTCTTATACTTTCGCATGATTGGGTCGACGAGCTTTTCTGTCGGTATATAGATTACGCGTTGCTCAAATGGCTAAAATTTGGGCAAATCGTTTCGTTGTGGTGTGCATATTAGCGATGACACCACGCAGGAATACGCGCTTGTTTCGACTCGTGCTGGGAGAGCGCTCTGGGTCGAACAAGGTATACGAGCTGCGATAGCAGGTGGCCGCACTTATTGGTGTGGTCCAGCAGCATGCTGAATCTTCTTGCCGATAGGCAAAAATTTTCCGCCGGCAAGGAGGCAGATTCTAACGCCTAAGTGTGGCGTCGATGTGACAGTCGGAGCAGATAGATAGGCTCCAGTGGCTGATAGCGCAGCAAGCTGAGGCTGCATAAATAACGCATGAACATACGGCGTCGCCGCCTGTAGGGGCGACAGTAAAGGGAATGGCAGCAGTCGCCGAACTTTTGTCGGCGCAGCCAACACCTTCAGCATAGGGTGTTTTACGCTTGTGTCAGCTAGGTTGCTGGCAAAGTATGGTTAGTAGGTCCAGTGAGTGACCGACTCGCGAGGTAAATGGTGATCGCTATGTCGCGAGAGCCAAGTTGCTGTGCCCTAAGGGTTAGGGCAAGGAAGATTTACGGGCCTGGCAGCGTGAGTTCGCCCTGATGACGGTAGTAACCGTGTGGCGTGACGATTGTGGCTGAGTTGCCGCATAGTAAAGTTAGTGAGGCCCAGAGTAGGCTTCAAGATACGAGGATCTCTCGAAAGAGCGAGAGTTTTATGGTGACGGTCTGATGGATCGGTATAATGGCAAGGATTGCCACCGCAGGGTTTGCGTGTTAATCACCAGAGTGGTGAACGGGTTATAGTGGTGCCTCAACCCAGTTGGGAGAGGTGTATAGGAGTCATACGCGTGTTTAAGCAAGTTGCTTAACGCTGGACTTTATGAGTCAGCATGGGGGCGTAGGACGCCCAACTGTTTGGGTGCTCATGGAGCACGAGTATTGTTTAGCCAGAGAGGGCTGATTAGGTGACACATTAGCCTGTGCCCAGTGTGGCCAGAGTTGATAGAGGGTTCGGGTCGTGAATTGATGACTAGTTAGTTGGTTTTGCTCAGTGAGCGTAGTGGTCGCGTGGCGACGATTAGCGGGTTCGCTTGGGGACGATCCGTGCCTGGACCATGTTTGTGGACTGTGGGCCTGTAGCCCAGTGGGCAGGCGCAGTCAGCTGTGAGAGACAGCGGCCCGAGACCTGATGGCGGGGCATGATAGAGATTTGGTCGGGGCGGTAGTCCGAGCGACGACCCAGGAACGTGAAATGCCACGTGTGAGCCTTGAGGCTGTTAGTACACCGAGAGTGTGTGATATGATCAGGCCGTAGTGCTAGGGGTGATCGAGGTTCTGTAGCTCCTAGTGGGAGTGCTGGAGTAGCAATCCTAAGTGTGGATCTACCCGTATGACGATTGGATCTTTGTGCTAGTAAGAGTCATTGTACAGTGTTGGACTAGTTGGGCTATAGGCCCCTATTGGATCGTGGTCTGCGGACCTATTAATATACCTAGATATCGGGTTAGCTGATAACCCGTGGACATGGAGCGCTTGTAGCGTGTGTGATAGTTGAGGACTCGTGGATTGGCCTTTACCCTCCACATTAGGTAGCGGAGCGACCGAAATATGCGGTAAATGTAATTGGTTGCAGATGCAACCTCATTGTGAAAAGTTGATGGCGGAATTAAAGTGGAAATTTCGCAAGAAAAGACGGGGCAATTCGTGGTAATGGAGAGAGCAAGTGCTCAACTGTGCCTTTCACCTATTTGGTGAAAGTGGCCAGACACCAAATCTGAGTTTGTCCCTGGATTAAGATTGGGATTCATGAATGAGTTGCTCATGTAGTCTCGCCGAGCAGGCAATTTGAAGTCGGTCACGATATACAGTGAGCCCAGTAGTGAGGGAAAAATTCCTCCCTCTCGATCAAGAAGGAGTCGAGATGTGATTCAAGTTTCGAGGACGAAACTTATTTTAAGGGGGGTAGAATGTAATGTACCAGATTTATGGTATATAAATAATATAAATAAAAATGGTATGAAATACTATTTTTATTGGATTCGGAGAAAAGTGCTAAATTATGGTTTATTCAAAATAGGGGAGAGTGTAGTACATCGATTTCCGCGAAAAGGCGAAATTCAGCAAAAATACTTGTAACGCATTTCAAATGTAATTACAAGTGAGTTGGAAGCATTTCGAATCGATGCAAAAGTTATCGAGTCGAAAAGTGATTTGGAGTTGAGAATTTGAAGCTTCAATTGTGAAGCTTAGGTCATTGTTTGGCGATTTCCGCAAAAAGTGCGAAATTCAGCAAAAAAAACTTGTAACACATTTCAAATGTAATTACAAGTGAGTTGGAAGCATTTCGAATCGATACAAAAGCCATCGAGTCGAAAAGTGAGTTGTAGTTGGAAATCGAAGCTTCAAGCTTGTAAAAGGTAGACCCACGTTTGCCGAATTCGCAAAATGGCGAAATGCAGCGAGAAGACTTGTAACATGTTTTAAATACGATTACAGTTGAGTTCGGTGCGTTTCGGGCTGACGCGAAGGGCATCGGGTCGAAAAGTGATTTGAACCCCGAGGACTTAGCAAATTCTGGAATTTCTGAAATTTGTGATCATGAAGCCTTTTCGGGGCTCTCTTTCGAGGGCTTAGAGTGGCCGAAAAATTTAAAAGAAATCGTGGGGTGTCTCACAAAAGTTTTCGGATTAAAAGGGATGAAAATCCTAGGTGAGCGATTAAGGAAAAATTGGAGAATGAAGCGAAGAAAAATGCTTCGTGAATTCTAAAACTGCAGTTTTTGACAGTGCAGTTGATCGCGAAGCCTTTTCGGGACTCTCTTTCGAGGGCTTAGATTGGCCCAAAAATTTAAAAGAAATCGTGGAGTGTCTCACAAAAGTTTTCTGATTAAAAGGGGTGAAAAACCTTGGTGAGCAATTAAGGAAAAATTGGAGAACGAAGCGAAGAAAAATGCTTCGTGAATTCTGAAACTGCAGTTTTTGACAGTGCAGTTTATCGCAAAGCTTTTTCGGGGCTCTCTTTCGAGGGCTTAGGGTAGCCCAAAAATTTAAAAGAAATCGTGGAGAGTTTAAGAAATATTTGTAGAATAAAGGGGAGAAGAAAAATTGAAATTTTGATTTCCCAACTGACGGCAAAACGCGGAGAAAGAGGGGTACCCGAAATTGCTCTCTGCAGGGAAAAACTGCAGCAGTGAGGGCAATTTGGGGAATTGATGGGTAAGTTGGGGGCATTTTAGTAAAATTACCCCCCCAACCACCCACCTGGTGAGAATTTAATTCTCACCCACTCTCTCTCTCTTAGTTACACTCTCTCTCTCTCTCCCTCTTTTCTGCTGGAGCAGGAAACGAAAGAAGGAGAGAAAGAAGAAAGGAAAAAGAAGAAAGAAAGGAGAAGGAAAGGAAGAAGGAAGAGGAGAAGGTACTCTCTCTCTCTCTCTCTCTCTCTCTCTCTCTCTCTCTCTCTCTCTCTTTCCTCTTTCTTGGCAGGAGAATTAAAGGAAAAAAAAAAAGGGGGGTGTAGGGCTGGGCTGCAGCAGCTAGCTGCTGCTGCTGCCCTGCTCCTGCTGCTGCTGGTAGAGCAGCCAGCAGCAGCATGAGCTGCTGCTGCTGGCTGAGCCAGCAGAGCCAGCAGCAGCAGCATTGGCTGCTGCTGGCTGGGCCACCAGCAGCTGCCGCTGCTGGTTGAGCAGCCAGCAGCAGCATGAGCTGCTGCTGCTGGCTGAGCCAACAGCTGCAGCAGCAGCATTGCTGCTGCTGTTTGCTACCCGCCGCAGGGCAGCAACTATGCAAGCTGCTGCCCTGCAGCAGCTTTCGACAAAAAAAAAAAAAGAAAAAGAGAGAAAAAAATTGAAAGAAAGAAGAAAGAGAAAAATTGAAAGAAAAAGAAAAGAAGAAAATTTTCTTCTTTCTTCTTTTTCTTTCAATGTGCGAAATTGGTAAATTGAGGGAATCGCTCAAATTGAGTTTCTCTCCAATTTTTGAATGCAAATTCTTGATTTTGCCAATATGCGAAATCGGTAAATTGGGAGAATCGCTCAAATTGAGTTTCTCTCCAATTTTTGAACGCGAATTACGGATTTTGCCAATATGCGAAATCGGTAAATTGGGGGAATCGCTCAAATTGAGTTTCTCTCCAATTTTTGAATATGAATTATGGATTTTGCCAATATGCGAAATCGGTAAATTGGGAGAATCACTCAAATTGAGTTTCTCTCCAATTTTTGAATGCAATTTCTTGATTTTGCCAACGTACAAAATCGGTAAATTGAGGGAATCGCTCAAATTGAGTTTCTCTCTAATTTTTAAAGTAATTTCTCGATTTTGCCAATGTGCAAAATCGGTAAATTTTAGGGAATTGCTCAAATTGAGTTTTTCTCAAATTTTTGGAGCATTTTGGTCCATGGCCAAAGAGAGCAAATTTCTTTTTGGCAACCGGTCAAATAGGGATCATTCCTCTCCCATTTTTGTAAACCAATCAAAAAATAGCCTTTTTGCGGGGGGGGAAGTGATCAAATAGGGATTTTCCCTTTTAATGGTCAAAGGGGTTTAGTTTTACCAATTCATTGGAATTAGTGAGTCATGGAAAGTAAATGTTTCATGATTTTTCTTTCCTTACAATTTAGGAAAAACTCGGAGATCGAAAGAGCGGAACTTGTCTCCTTCAAGGACCAAAAGAACACACCGAGGTGGGGAATTCTACCGAAAATGGGTGACCTCTCCACTTTTTCCTCTGCTTTTGATCTTGAAGCATGATAGTAGCCTGTTAGAGGCGTTGGGTAATTATGATTGAATTTTGCATGTGTAGATGGATATAGAAGAGAAGTAAACTTTTCTAATTATTAGACTAAGAGATAAACTTGCATGTGTAGAAGGATGCAGATAGAAAAGTGAATTTTTCTGAATTGCTAAATATGGATGATAATTGCCTGCGTAGATGTTAAACTTTATTGATGATTGAGATGGAAATAATTGCATGCGTAAAAAGGGGAATCAATTATTTGTTATCGGTGATCATGTTAGGGTATAGCCCTAGGAATCATGTGAAAGCATAAGGAAAAGGATATGCTGGTAGTAAGACTAGGAGAAAACCTAGACTCAGGGTTAATGAGTGGCATCAAACTTAGGGGTATATCCTAGGATTGAATGAGTGGCATTATCTTAGGAGATAACCTAAGGGCATGGGATAGAGTGATCAACATAGAGTCAAGGACTCTAGGATGAGCATGATATAAGACTTAGGTAAAGGAAACCTAAGGTAAGTTAGTGGGTTGAGAATAGACTGGTTAACATAGAGTCAAGGAACTCTAGGTTAAACATGATATGAAACTTAGGTAAGAAAACCTAAGGTGAACGAGTGGAGTTTATACTCACAGAAAATGGATTAGGGTCAAGATAACTCTAAATGCAAAGTACAACAGGTAAATAGAGATAATGTAACTCCAGGTTCGGCAAAGAAAAGAGTATGTGGCCACAAAGTTTAAAGAATTAAACTGATAGCAAAGTGATCAACTTAGAGTCAAACTCTAAGGAAAAG
Source organism: Tillandsia leiboldiana (assembly GCA_029204045.2). Taxonomy (NCBI): domain Eukaryota; kingdom Viridiplantae; phylum Streptophyta; class Magnoliopsida; order Poales; family Bromeliaceae; genus Tillandsia; species Tillandsia leiboldiana. Next base: position 49,280 of record JAQNDB010001113.1, read on the forward strand.
TTTGTGTAATCACAAAGTCAAAGAGCTAAATAATATAACCCTAGAGTGGGTCATAGGGTGTCTGGGCAAATGGATAATAACTTTAACTTCAATTTGAGTTAAAGAAATAAAAGAGAAATGTTTAAGAGTCCAGGAGACTCTCTAATTATCTTGATGGCAAGACCCAGGATAAGAGATAAATTGTTGTAAAAAGGCAAAGTTAAAAGCAAGCTAAAAGTGGCTAAAAAGCATAAAGAAAATGTAGGTGGCGCCTTCGAATTTGAGACTCGTCAAGTGGAGCAAGACTCCCTGGGCAGTGACCCGTCGAACGAGGTACTTTCGAAAGGCTTAAAGTGAAAGCAAAGAGCTAGATGCTCAAAGGAAAGAGAAAGAGATTTGCCAGTGGCAAAAGGGAGCTATAAGCTCGAATAAGAAAGAAAAGCAAGTGTTCAAAGGCAAAGAGGCTAAGAATTAAAGTAAAAAGAGAAAGAAAAAGAAAATAAAAGAAAGAAAATATAAAGATAAAACGAGCGTACCTTCGGGGGTAAAAAGTAGCCTTGTCGGAGCCAAGGGCAGTGTCCCTCTCCCGGGCAGTGACCCGTAGGACAAGTTCCCCGTTGGGCGGGGTAGCACTTGCGGGTGCTATCGGCAACCTTAGAAATCTTATCTTATGGTAGCAGGACTACCGGGCTCGGGCCCGTTGGATAAGAATTTCCGAGGGTTAACTTGAACTAAAGCACCAGAATGTAAAGGAAAAGAGAAAGATAGAGTGGCCAAGGTGGCCGGGTTAGTTTGACCTTATATATAGCGGCATAGTGGCCGAGTTGGTGCTTAGTAGCCTAGTATGACTAGACAGAGTAGTGCTGGGTCGATGAGTTTACACAGTTAGTGTAGTGATATATATTTTGTATAGCAGCATTTTGATATTGAGGATTTTAGTTTCCTAGCACTCTATTGTTATTGCTTCCATTGGACCAAGTGGTGTAGGACACTTTTTCTCGGTGGTTGAACCCACTGGGAACTCTGTCAGGAGTTCTCACACCCCTTGGGTGCCCCCCCCCCCCCCACAGGTTCAGGTATGGATGCAGCGATCGCGATGGTTCAGAGGCAGACGGCGAGGTATACGACAGGGGCAAGGGCCCAGCAGCATAGAGACCTAGAGGGTCTAGCAGAGGTATCCTATTTTTATATTGTTTGAGTGAACCTTGTATGGTGAGGAATTTGTGTAAAAGAATTATAATAATTTTATATTGCAAGTTCAGAAATGTAAAGTGTAATAAAGTAATGCATGGTTCACTCTTGTATGCTTTCATTTCCGTATTAACTAATTGTTATTGAATGAAAGTTTAAAATTTGTAGTGATTTTTAGTACTCTGATATTGAGCTTCCGCATACACTTGTTGTGTTATTATGGATGTTACCGTTCCTTTCGGGTAGGAAAAGGTCTTACCCGATTGGCGGGTCTGTTGGCGTGCCCGAACCGTACAAATTGGCGGACTCGGGGCGTGACATACAGAGGCTCTTTTCCTTCGAATAATTTGCATTTGATTTCCGAGGAATCACCCTTTTGGTAGTCGTTGCAAGAAGTGCTTGAGTTGAGCGTTTGGCTCCCATCTTGCAATTTCTCCTTATGGGCCTCCTTCCTGATGAAAATCGTTGTAAGTCATCCTTGAGTTGGAGAATGGTCTCTGTCATTTCCAATTTTTCCTGTCCAGCCTCGCCGTTGAGCTTCAAGAAGTAATTCGCTTTGTTCACCATATCTACATAATTCTTCTCGAGTTGCTCTGTGAGGACCCGAAATTCCCACATAAGGATTACTGTTGGTTCGGCAACTTCTGGAAGCCTTTTGTTGAGTGTTGGAGGCTTTGCGCGCAAATCGGACTTCAAAACCGGACTCAGCGCGAAAAATGGATCGAGTTGGTGTGTTCGGATGCCCCCGTAAATTTTTAGAGGTGGTTCTATGCGAAATGGATATCGTATTTGGATTCAGCGCGGAAAAACGTTGAAAATCGGCTATTTGATTGTATTTTTCGGAGTCCGGATGAGCGAAAACGGGCAACCAGAAGTTCGGGAGGTCTTTCGGGTGCATGGGATGCCTGTGGACCGTGGGTGGCACGTGGCGGCGCCCGGTTGGGCCGGCGCTGAGCGCGCGGTCCACCAAGCGCCCGTGCGGACACGTGGCGGGCTGTTAATGGCCCGCCACCGTCGCAGCGCGCGCCCACGTGCGCGCTGTCCCCGCGCGGGGACACGCGGCGCGCGCTTAGTGGAGGCGCGGCACCCACCCGGATCAAGCCGCGTGGCTTGATCCGGGGGGCCCTGCTACAGCGCCGTGGCGGCCCGGATGGCCGCCACGTGTCCCGGCCCGCGGGGCCGAGCGGGCCGGGCCTGCACTGTAGTAGAGGGAGTGTGGAGGGAGGGGAGCTATTGTGCTTCCTCTCCCTTCTTCTTCTTCTTTTCACCTTCTTCTTCCTCCTCCTTCTTCCTCCTTGGACCAGGGTTTTTTTGGGGGGACTTCACAGGCAGAGCATCTTCATCACCTCCTTCATCTTAATCAGCAAAGAGATGGACAAAAGGGGCTTCATCACCATCATCTTCTCCATGAGGCATGTACCACCATTGTTGCTGATTGGTGGACCTTTCCATCGTGTTTCAGTACGAAAATTCCCCAGTCTTCATTTCTTGGAATTTTGAGCTTATTTTTGGTTCTATATTTTCACAAGAGGTAAGGAAACAATCTTGGTATTCAACTCTCCCCTCAGATCTCATGTTTTTACAGAGTTTTAGGGCCATCTTTGGGACCCTTTGTTTCAGTCTGGATTTTTGGGCAGCCTTTAGTATTTTGGATTTTCTGAATTGTAGGAGTGGAATATTTGGATGATTTTTGCGGGGAAATTTCCAAGACTCGAAGATCTACAATATTGGTATGTATCATTTTCCCCAGATCTGAGTTCTTATTAGGGTTTATGCATGATCTTTGGAACACCTTGCTGCATTTGTGCACAGATGGAACTTGGTGGATAGTTCAAAGTGTTTATGGGTTTTCTCCTTCATCCGAGCATGAAATTTGGAGTTCTTTAGCTCAATTTGTATCTACTCTCGACAAGGAATCCAATTGTACCTCTCTTGCAGGATTTGGAGCACGTTTGGTTAGGTAAAATTAATGATCTTTTCAAGTTCTATTTTATGGATTACTGCAGTCCCTGTTTTAATTTGGATTTGAGCAATGCGCCTTGGAATGCAGATAACTTTGTGGATACAAGGTCTTTTTCAGAAATTCAAGTTGGGACTTCTTCTTAACTTCAAGGTGAGCAAATTCTCTTTTGTGATCTGTGGATAAATCCCTTTGGAAAAGCCTCTAATTAAGCTTGGAAATGCTAACAAGTTTATGTTAGCAGTTTTTGGACAGCATTGTGATTTTGCTTCATTTGAATGTTAAGGGAAATTAATGGTGGGTTTTTGAGGACCTGAAGATATTTGTATGAAAGAGGAAATCTTTGTTTTACTGTTGGAGACTTCATTTTGAGGTATTTGAGGTTCCACATACCTTTTATTTAATCTTGTTGCACTTGCTGAAATTCTGGATTTTGAGTGCGCAGTGTGCATTGTTTTAGTGATTGCGCCCAATCCGTGAGGCGTATTTGGATGATTTTTGCGGCATCGGTCTCCTGGGAGGATAAAGATTACTCACGCCAAATTTGAGCTACAGCGGGAAGTGGATCGTCAAGTTTCAGGTCGGTGGTTGTGCTTTGCCGAAAACAACGATTTACCCACTCGGGCTATTGGTTTTCCCCATGGCATAGTTGATTGTTGTTCTCTTCCCCTTGGTGTGATGTATTTGAATATCCATGTTTCGATTAAGTTAATTGATCCTCATTGTATACATAAGTGAATGAATAGTTTGATTGATGTGCATCATCTCATATGAAGTTGATTATTAAGTGATCATCCTTAAACCTATGCTATGTGAGGGTAATTGGGAAATTAATCTTCAACCTATACCTTGTGATAAATGGTTAATATAATTATGTGAGAATGATGGTGATAGTTATATGTGAATGGTTGGTTGATTTATGTGAGGACTTGAGGGGATTATGTGACAAGTGCATGGTTGCTTATGTGAGAAGGACTTGGTTGATTTATTTGAGAATGGTTTATGTGAGAGTAGTTGGTTTGGTGATTCTTAGTCTCCACTTTGTGATTTGAATTATAGTTGTCGATCTTTAACCTACAATGTATGATGTTGGGCATAGATGTGATTTGTAACCTATCTATGTGAGAATAATTAATTGATTGATCTTCGATCTAGCTTATGAGAAAATGGGTGTTGATGTTGATTATTGATCTAGTTGATGTGCGAATGACCTATGCTTTTGACTCTTAATTCACTCATAAAAAGATGATTATCATTGTGAGATGAGGCCTATTCCTTATGAGACTAAGCTTTGTTAATGACTCCTAATTCCTACAAATGAGATGGGATGTTGTTGGTAGATCCTATGTGCAACCTAGGTGAGATCAATAAAAGTTGTTGAACCTTAGTCTTTTCATTGGTGATAGTGGATTGAATGACCATATTCAAGTAATGTTAAATGATCTTTGGCAAGTCTATATGTGAATGGATGTTTCATTTGAGGGTGGTTAGTGGTTTGTGTGAGAATAACTGACTACATTAATCTTGATCTATCTATGTGAGATTCACTCTTTATGAAAGTAATGATTGTCGTTTATCTCCTGATTCATGTTTGGTGAAAACCATGTTGGATACTATTCTCACCTTATTTCCAAATGTGAAAGGTGCATACTTGTGTAGACTTGATGTATGCTATGTTAACATCCAATCCTTTATGAGATTGATTATGTAATTTGGATAGCATGCTCTAATAAATGTAAGAACATCGACACATGTTTACTTTACATCATCTTGGGACATCTTCATGCTTGTATGGTCATCTAGATAGGCCACCTTTTTCTGCTACACTATCATGTTGGACTTGACTTAGGAGAAACCATGCTTTATACTTTTCTCCTTTTCATTTTAGACTCTGGGTATTTGTGGCTCGGGTGCGAGCAGGGAGTTTGGGATAGTGTAGTCAAGTTTCTGGGGATTTGGGACAGGCAGGGCCTGATGGCAGGGATTGCGGCAACCGCGAACTGTGGGCGGTTGACCGGGTTATTATTATTACATCTGATTGGAGGTGAGGGATCGGGCTTCCTTAGTGGATGGTTTTTCCCACTTACTTAGAGTCTTGATCCAGTCCTGCTGACTTATGATACTTATGTTACTGGATACTGAGATACTTTACTCGTGTGGGTCGCTCCCCTCGAGTGCCACTCCGGAGTAGGCTTTAGACCGTGTTGGGTGCCGGTCAGACCGTGCTGGGTTCCGGTCATTTGGACAGTGGAGACCCTGAGTTCGTGAGATTGATGACAGAGCAGGCAGTACCAGTGTTTACTGGTGTATTGATTAGGTTTGGTCAGGCAGGCTTTGACTTTCTCAGGCATACTTTTAGCTATTCTTTTAGCTGGGCATTTTAGAGGCATTTTAGTGGTAGCTCTCTTTTATCAGTAGTTCTGTTTATAGCTTACCACCTCTCTTATTCTTTTTCTTGCCTCTGGTAGACTTGTGGGTACGTCGGGGTTTGAGGCTTTACCCACAGGGGGAGGCTACTGGTTTTACTAGTGGTTCTCACCCCCATTGTTGTTTTTCCCCTTTTCTCCCTTTGTTTTGCAGTGTCTGCTGCGGGAGTTGCGGATCTTCGGTTGACGGTTCGAGGCGAGGGAGTCGCGAGATAGATCCCTACCAGTGTTGATTCCTATAGTGGGATAGATGTACCAACCCGGATTGTGGGTTTCACTGTACTCAGTTGTATTTTATTATTTTAGTTATCTCCCTTTTTGGATTTATAGATGTTGTATAGGTGGCTTTTACTTGTATTACAGTTTCGGTGGATCGGATTATTGTACTATTATGTTGGGAGATGGATATTGTACTTTTATTTTTCAGTTGCACAGTGATTCGGATTTTTATTACAGCGGTTTTTCTTCAGCTCTGATATCTGTTTAGTTGTTAGTTGGTACTTTGCAGGTTGGACGCTTCGCTTATGCGGGGTTCCGCATAGGTGGCGGATCTGTTGGCGAGCCCGGGTCGCAGTTTCGACCCCCGGGGCGTGACAGATTAGAGTGGTGTCAGAGCCTAGGATGTAGGTCATTATGGACTTAGAAACCCTAGGCTTGTGGTTGGACCTTAGGATGACTACGTGAGAGTCATGACTTATAGCGAGAGTCCTGATTGAGTTTTATACCTCTCCCAAGGGATGGGACGAGCGATTGGCATGTTTATTCTCCTAAACTATTATGTTGGCTACAGACAACATAATGTTATGGAATGGGTGACATGTCTTAGACTTTCGCTGAATTGGGTCAAGTGCTTGTTGTGTGTTCTGTTGTGTGGTTTGTCGCAGTGAGCGGTGTCTCCCTGACACAGAGTTCTGACCCGTGTGCACCCAATTGCAGCTTGTGGGCTAGGGTAGGCAGTTTCGGGCTGGATACCCAGATCGAGGTCAGAGAGCTCCGGACCCAGATGACAGGATTGGCAGTGGCATATCGGCGGCAGAGTGAGCAGCGGATAGGATGATACAGTTGTCGTAGCAGCGGGCAGCTCGACAGTGTTCCTTCTGAGACCACCCGGTTGCAGTATCCTCAGTGGTAGGGATTTCTGTGGTACCGATGGAGCGAGTAGCCCCCTCTGTGCCAATGTTTAGTCTCGAGGCACCGAGGCAGGGTGGATAGTTGACAGCTGGTGAGCTGAGGGGACATGATCGATCTATTCAGCCAGATTTGGCAGATGAACCACCCCGACTCGTAAGATTGAGTCGGAGCCTTTGGAGGACAGATTGGCCGGCAGAGGTATTTCTGATTTCTTTTTCCAGGATAACGAGTTCCCAAGATGCCAGAGATCGGGTGGACCCCGATGGCAGTATCAGCATCCATATCAGAGTAGCGCAGCGGTAGCGTGGATTTGTTATCTGTGGAGGACCGTATCCGTCGCCTCAGTGTGAGCAGAGACAGCGGTCGTGCTCCTTTTGTGATTAGTCGTGATTTTTCTGGCAGACTGAGCGACGACCATTTACATCGAGCGGATGAATCTGTGCCGCCCG